>MQRK01252117.1:8324-27601 GCA_001938485.1 Girardia tigrina | reverse complement strand
CTAGGCATAAGATTTCAAATAATATCTGACACTAATGCATTTAAACTTATATACATATCAAAGTAGATAAACAAAGTATAAAGCTCAAAACCGCCATTATTTTTCGACCAACCTAATATGTTTGGTAATAAATCATCTACTTCTTTGAGTTTGTGCTAGGACATTGTTGATCAGTATATTTTTAATGGGTACAATGTCACATACATTGAAGAGACATTCGTCATCTCTGCAAACGAGTCCACAAGCACTCTCTTAGAAGGGGTAAGATTATATGAAAATTTGTAAATGTAACTTGAGTATAGATATTTTAAAAATTATTTGAAGAGGGTCGTGTGAAGCATTGCTAATAAGACCACGTGATTCCAAAATCAATGTTCAAATGGGACTCACAACAATTTGTTAAGATTTTTTGATTAATTCAACGTATTAGATGTATGAGTAGTATAAAAATTCATAATCAGTGATTTGAAGATGACGGAAATACCGTCGAAATATATTATTATCAGATATATTTAAAAATGACGTAACCTATTAATTATTTTTATATAACTTTTCTATTTCTCATCTTTTTATATTGTTTAGCTTTCATTTGGAAAGATCACAGCAACAACCTTTCTTTCCTGTGGTATACAGTTTGATATGATGAGTATATTGTTGTATGTTCATCTCTCATACCGTAAAGATAAAATAGTCATCCGGATTTTGTTTCTCTAAAAAGTCCTTCAGAAAATAACCAAAATTCGACAAAGTATCGAGAGTGTATTGAAAACCAAAAGCAAAAAAATAATAAGTTAAAACCCTTTTAATTAACGATGCTTTGAAACTGTTCTCGCTTTTTCTTTCTGTCATTTTACCTTTATCGACAATCATCAAACACAACTCGAATAATTAATAAAAGAAACAAAAAAAATGAAAACAAAACACAAACTAAAGAAACCTCTTAATAAATTACTCAACATCAAATATTTCCTATTCCGAAATTAATTTTCTCTTTATTCTAATAAAATAAATTAAAAGAAAAACAAAACACAATCTATGACCTAAAAATAAAACAAAACAAAAACAGAAGAACCAAAAGATGATCTTCTGTTTTCCCATTACACTCTCCCCGAGCGCTCAACCGGCCTCAAATTCACTGCATTAACAAAAAAACTACATTCATTTACTCTTCCTTTCGACTATATTTTGCGTCTGATGTATTTCCGTTCCCCGACCGAGTGATCTCGTCCCATCGGCTGTCACTGCGCGAATTGTCGATGACAAACAACACTAAAACAATCTTTCTACGACAAAAATATTATTATTATTTATTTATTTATCTATTTTTTTCTTAAATTAGAGAATTCATTACAACTAAATATACAATTCATTTACATCTTAATTACTTTTAAGTCAAATGAAACTGGATTAGTAGCCGGGGTAACGACCGTCTTCTACAAGACAACCATAGCAACGGTAATATATTCTTTTAAATAAGAAGAATTTTTTTTTCGATTAAATGTATTATTTGTAGGATAATATATTGATGGTCTAGTTGGGCCGTGTGTGTGTGTCAGGGTGGCCAGGTATTCTGCGATGATTCCCTCACTACGAGCAATGATGACACTGAAAGAGACAGATACGCACGCTTCCAACACACCTGCTCTCATCCGCATCAGACCTGTTTTAGACTTTCCAGAGTCACTCGAAGATACTAAGTAATGCTGTAGCATTGTTATGGGTTAAAACAGCTCATATATTATAGGTCTAATGCCATTCGTCACTGTTTACAGCTGAATATGCCTAATATTTTACAAGCGGGCTTTAGAGTTAACATTGCCACCTGTTTCAATTGCATTCATTCCACCTTGCAAACTGCGGAACATCGATGCTAGGAGATGGGATGATGCTTAACTGTGTATAATTTATATTTAAAAATCAATATCAATAAATAAATACGTTATCTGTCATATTTCTAGTTGTTTTTGCCCTTCAATTTCGGTGAGTACTTTATTTATTTATTGAAAATTGATGTTTCTTGTAATTCGATTTTCAGATATCGTCTTTTTTTTCGTTACTTTCTTTCAGTTTTCGTTTCTTGAAATTCTTTTTTTTTAGAAAAAAGAAAAAGATATTTATATAACTAATGAGACGAGTTTGGATTGCCGTTGTTTGTGTTATTGGTGGAATGTCGCGAGGGTTTGTTTTCTTTTTGTTTTAATTATATCATCTGGAGGATGTTCTAATCAAGAGAAGAAGACGGGAATTCCGGAAATCAAACGAAAGGAAGTTTGAGAAATTCGTCGGATGGAGAGAATTATCATTTATTAATCTGTTATTTTTTATCTATGAAATAAAGTTTTGTGGAAATTAACGTTAAAGAAGGAAAAAAAAACATGAACGAACAGAAAACAATCATGGAAGACTGTCGATTTCGTTGTGAGAACATTGATAAATGCGACAACGATTCTGATAATCTTCCTGGATTTTTTTGTTGAAACTTCTTCAAAGAAATTTATTTTCAAAAAAATAAATTATTAATTAAAAAAAAGTAATGTTTAGTTTTTGTTGTATTTGTTAATTAATTATTTTCTATTATGTTTGTTTTGTTGTTTATCCATAGAATTCGACGACAAATAATTCGGGATTGGGAAAAAAATTGTTGTTTTTTTTAATATATTTTTTATTGATAGAATACAAAAAAAATTCTTATTTTTTAAAATATTTATTTCATTTTTTTTGTCAATTTTTAATAATTAAATTGTCATATTTTTGTTAGTATTAATAATAATATTAATTGATAAAAATAAAATTTTATTTATTTTTTTTTGATAAAATTATGTTTTGATTTTTGATGACGATAAAAAATCAGAAATTTTAGTTTAAAAAATTTTTTAATTATTTTTTTATGGTTAAAAAATAATAGTAATTATTATTATTATTTTTATTATTATATAATAAATTAATAATAAATTTTGGTTAATAAATCTATAATTTTTTTCCAGCTTCAATACACATCTATTGAACAATGATAAACAAATAAAAGATGAAATCGTTTCTTTTGTGGACTCCTGACGGTTGACAATAAACACAAGCAGAACCATTTATATAAAAGGGAAAATTTTCAGATATATTGTCAGATAATAGTGGGAGTAAAACTAGTTTTTCTAGTAACAAAAAAATATTATTAACTCGAATGGCGGATGTAGAAATTAGGCTCCCTTATTCTCATACATTCTCTTTAATCTTTATTTTTGAAATTAAAAAAAAAGAAAAAAAAACTTGTTAAGTTTTGACATTCATTATTCTTGTTTTTAATTTATTATTTTTTATATATTTATTTTTTTGTACTAGCTTCATATATTATGTTTTGCTTACCCTACGTTTTTTATGCCAACAGTTTACTTTTGTCTATTTTACTTGCAGCCAGAGAAGGACAGAACAAAATATTGTTTCAAATAAAATGTTTACATATTTATTTAAAATTAATTGGTTTTTTTGTATTAATTCATTTTCACTAAGTTTTTTTGTATTTTATTTAGTTTGGCCATCAGCCAAAAATTTTCAGACACCCCTGATAGGATAATTATTTTCCTATATTTATTTGTTGATTCACAGAAGATAATTTACGAACAAAATGTCAAACAATAATGTCGTAAAAAATTAATTCATTAACATTATATCTGGAATTATTATTAATATTTTCAGTTTATTTCTGTTTTTAATAATTCACGGGTATTATTATATTATTTATATTTTCAATAATGAATTTTAATTTAAATTTTTAATTTAAAAAATGTCTAATAAAATAAGCTTCATAAATTTTAATTATTGTAATTATTGTCTTAAATTTTTTTGGAAATAATAAAATATTTTTAGATTAAATATTTAAAAATATTTCTCTCTGACTCCAAAGATCAGGGGATTCTTCCAACAATAATCGAGTAATACAATCCTCTTATTCCACAAGTTTATTTACAATAATTATTTCCATAACTCAAAATCTCATTCTTTTGCAATAATTTTTCGTTAATATTAAAGTAAGAATGTTGTATAACATTAGAGTAACTTGAGAATAACAAAATGATTAAATTACAACATACGGTACTTAAATTATTTGTTTTAACAATAAAATTTATTGATTATTAAAATAAATTAGCATGCAACCTATTGTAAATACATATTGCTAATTTACCAATGATATATTCGCCACAACGAATGTATTATAGAGAATATGTATTAACCCTAATGGGGTCGAAACTATTTCCTTTAGAATAAATGAATTTTTGATATTAATTCTGGTTTATTATATCTAAATAACTTGTTCTATATTAAAAAATATTTTTTTGTTTCATACGGTCTTTTTGTCATAGGGTGTCCTTTTAAAAGGACTGTTGCACCTAATGCCGCCTGTTGCTGAGTCGTCAAATTGATGTAAAAAAATATTTGAGCAGTGTTCTTTTAAAAGGACGGTGGCCCCATTCTGGTTAAGACGAATATATTCTCATAAAATTAAATGGTGTGTAACTCTATGAACAATTCTGATATATTAGCGTGCGTGTAATATGTATGAATATATGTGTTCTTCTTTAGCTTTTGCGTATTGTTCGATATATGTGTAAATAGATAAATTAATACACCACTTAAAAGGTTTTGGTACAAGAAATAGAAAGGTTGATGAACTTCATCAGAGACTTTGAAAAATAGTTATAATACAACTATATTCTTTGTCCAAGACTTTATCCATGATCTTAAGTTTTGATTGTTCGGCTGTACCCAGTGTATAATTGTTATTAGTACTTCAAAATCAAAAACATCCTTACAGTTGATATTTAAATCCAGAAATTTTGACAACGCTAACTTAGAATCTGAAGTCTGTTTATAACTATTAACAATATTTTTTTGAAAAAAAGGAGATGACATAACTTGCACATGAAAACAGTCAAGTGTTAATAATTAATTAGATGAATTATGAGTTAACTGTGAATTACGAATTCTGCGAGTTATTGGTCCAGAGATTGTGAATTGATTACTTTTGATTATGAATTATTAATTAAATGAATTTTGTATTATCAAATGAATAAAATAATTTTAATTGTTATACAAAAATTTTAAATACTGTTGCTGAAATTTTTTTGAAATTATAAATAATTAATATATTATTTTCATATTTATCGTTTGGGTTCCCAATTGATTGCCTAGACATTCAATCCTTTTCTTTTGCAATTATTGTTCGTTAATATTAAAGTAAGAGTGTTGCTCAACATTATAGTAACTTGAGATTTACAAAATGATTAAATTACAACATACGGTACTTAAATTATTTGCTTTAACAATAAAATTTATTGATAATTATAATGAATTAGCATGCAACCTATTGTAAATTCATATTACTAATTTGACAATGATATAATAATTTAGCTGTATTTTAGTGAACAATATTAAAAGTTAACCTTCCATTTCATTTTGCTGAAGATTTGCGACAAACCCAAGTGTGTCGCATTAAAGTACTTAGAAATCAAATAGTCAATCATTTTATAACGTACATTATTTGATTCAAATCGTTATTGCGTATTAGGTTCAGCGTATACTTTTTAAAAATTATTAAACATAATTGCAATCGGCTATAAAATTTGCTGTGCGCATGTCACTTATTGCTAACCACTCAGTTATGTTAAAACTTTGTGTAATAAAACGATTTAATTCATTTGTTTAAATCGTTGTAATCCGGAAAACAGAATTTATTTAAAATACATATTTGTGAATATGAGGAGGTAATTAATTTAGTTCGCTGATCAAAATTTTAATGGTTTAAAAAATTGTTTTGAATTGAAATCAAACTGAAATTTTAAAAATTAAATGATAATTAAATATTTTAACTTTGAATTTGAAAATATTCTGAATAAAAAATTATTTTGAAATATTAGAATATTATTTGATAATTTGAAATATTATTTTTAAAATATTATTTTAGCAAAAAAATGAATGGATTAAAACAGATAACAGATAGAACAGTGTTTTAAAAAATAATCATTTTATTTGAATTTTGTTAAAAATTTTAAAATCAATTGAGGATAATATTAAGAATTGAATATTATAAACATGGGAGAATTGAATATTAAATATAATGTATTTTCAAAAAATTTAAAAATACTAAAAATAAATTGTACGATTTTTTT
Source organism: Girardia tigrina (assembly GCA_001938485.1). NCBI lineage: Eukaryota > Metazoa > Platyhelminthes > Tricladida > Dugesiidae > Girardia > Girardia tigrina. Next base: position 21,443 of record MQRK01252117.1, on the reverse strand, counting down.
ATAAAAAATGCAAATTTTGAAAACAGAATATAATATTTCATTTGAAAAACAAAGTTTTAAAAACAATCTAAAAGGCTAAAATAAACAACAAATTAAAAAAATTCCCATTAAAAACTATATATATGTAAATTATTAATTTTCATAAATATGTTTTAAAAATTAAATATTATTTTGATTGCAATTTGAGATAATTTAGAAATTATTTGAAAATAAAAATCGGCAAATTAATTATGAATTAAAGAAATAGTTGAAAAATTTGTTTGAAAATTGTTTTATAATAAATAAATTTTGGAGTTAAAAATGAATTCTGATATTGATGTTGCAACCACTTCTCATTGTGAAGATTCGTTATTTCTTTTTTCATTTAGACTTAACACCACACTTTGAAAACAATCTAATTATGCTTTAACTAAGAAACTTATGTGGTTAATTCGATTTGAAATTCTATTTGGAATCAATTTAAATGTTTTGTTCTGATTTTTAAGAAAAATTTTAATCAACAGACAACAATTTATCAATATGCACGATTCTGGAATGTATTTGAAATGTTTTTATACATTTAGTAAATATTTGTGCAGTATTTGAATTTAGTATACAGATAGAGACGAATAGGTGCCCTTTTTATGTTACAGACGTATTATTATAGTACTATTTTTTTTAATATGCAGCAATAATACAAAAAACATACAACCTCAAGCTATTCTGGATAAGTATAGTATGCTTGAAAGCAAAGAGGATGGAGAGTTAATTTACACTGAATACTCTTAAATTTTGCCTTTTGGTGGCATTCTGTACAGCGAAGTTGACGGTTGATAGACGCGGGAAAGTGATTCCTGATGCTAAAATACGCTTTTGATAATATTATTTACTGATGTCAATAGAAAGAGAAAGATTTACGAAATCAGAAAATTGTGTTTATAAAAAAATGGTGTATGATTATGGTTACCGTCATTTGCATGAGTGTCTTTTATAAAATAAGGGCACATAGAAACGACTAATTGTAGGCTCGTCTGTAAAAGGTTTTTTATTTAAAGGCATATATTATTAGAGGGAATGAGCGCAAAATCATTTGATTAAAAAATCAGAATTTACTAGAATATGGTCTCAAAAAATCTCAATTTACCACTAAAACCACAAAAATAACAAATAAATAAAATATCATTACTAAATATTGCAATAATTTCAATACAAAATTTTTCATAGTTTCTTTTTCATTTAATTTTTTTTTCACGGCTGTGGTTTAGTTTGACCCTCGAAATGTTTTGGACTAATTTGAGAAATATAAATGATGTAAATAATTTTTATAGTACAATTTTCGGTTAAATATCTATTTATAATTATTAAACTTTACAGATTTTCTAATACTCTTTTTGATATTCTATTTATTATTAGTATTATCAAAAATTTGATTCAAAATAAGTTTAATTTATAAATAATTTTAAAGATAAATAATTTTTCTTTTAATAACTGGATTTATTACAACTGCATTTAAAATTTGTCATATATAGCTATGAAACGCAAGTCTCGACACAAAATAAAACATTCCTCAAGCTGTAGATGACAACAGGAAGAAAGCAGTTGGTCTAAAGCGCAAACTGAATGATATCACTGTAGAATTTAGCATTAAGACATGTGCCCTTTCTGTCATCGTGAGGGAAAAGGAAACAATCGGAGTTCAGAGCCTTTTCCGGCTGTTTGGCATTTTCGATAAAAAGATACCGTCCAGCGGACAAATGTTCTGTAGTTGACAACACTCTCCTTCTATGGTTCAAGATGTGCCGGAATTCCATCATATTCATTAGCGATGAGTTGCTGAAGGCCAAGGCAGAGTCACTTCTGGTTTCTCTTCAAAGTAGCGAAACACCAGAGGATGATTAGATTATCTCCATGTTGATGATATAAAAATGGAAACATTGTCACAACATCATATCGAAATTTCCATGTGATGAGAGTGGTGCTGTTTCTGAAGAAACGTCGTTCTTAGTTCGGTTCTACGCTTTTCCCCTTCAGAAATCTCCTATCGAGATATAACAGGTCTCTTTTAGAAACTGACTCCTCAGCACACCCTTGCTTTGGTCGGTGAGAAATGCGATGGAGGAAAGCATTTCAAAGAACGCATCCCCGTCTTTGTGGCTGTCAGTGTGACGGACGAGAAATTATCACTGATGGTAATTGGTAAATCGGCGCGCCCGACAGTATTTTGTAATTATCTAGTACCTTTCTAGTAAACCAGTAATGTAAAGGCTTGGATTATTTCTGCTATATTTGAAGAGCACATTCGAAGGATTGATCGCCAAATGAGAGCTGCTAACAGGAAGATCATTCTGACCATCGACGACTGCCCTGCTCATCCAAACATTGATTCTCTACGAACAATCACTTAGGTGTTTCTTCCTCCTAACACAACCTCTAGAACGCAAACCATAGACTGTGAAATCAGCAAATAGTTGAAGACACAATATCGCAACCAAGCTGCTCATTGATCACGATGCCAACCAACCCTTCCAGTCCCACATCATGAGAGCGATACACTGGTCAGAACTGCATGAAATCGCGTTCAAAAAGAAACAATCGTCAACTGCTTCCTTCCTGATGTATTTCGAACTGACTCCACTTCAATTCTCGTAACTTCTTCCGATGATTCTGCTGGATAATATTTTCTGGAGTCTGTGTGCTGCGTTCTCTTTGCCAGAAGCAGTGATCCTAAAACTATTTATGTTGATGGATAATGATTTTACCATTGTGAAACTTCCGAGTGACATTGACATCATCGATTCTCTGTTACCCCAAAAGGGTAAGATCGTAAGTGATCTTTTTGATGATGGCATTTCCTGTGACAAGGGGGAGGTTAAAAGGGGTAATTACCCCGCTTGGATCCTCTCTAGCTTCTAAACCTACCTTAGTTATACTCAATGAAACAAGAAGCTTAAGCACGGTAGAACCGATTTGATCATTTGTATGATGGAGATGTTGATGATTTATAAACACTTTTTGTAGTGTGTTTATCTAGTACAAATCCGTCTTTTTGGAAATAAAAATCTTGTTTTTTACATTCAAATTACCTCTTGGAATCTCAAATTTAAACATAGAACAATGTAGCGGGATTGAGGGCTTTGGCAAAGAAAACTAAAATTTTATTTGTTCCCAACGTTTCGTCGTTTAATTATAACTTTCTCAAGAGTTCAATTATCTAATAAGCTGAAAGTCCATATCCTAAGAAACTTATTTTGTTTAGAGACATTATAAGAAAATAAACTAAGATTTCATACCAAACGTTTCCTCTTACTTAGACATATCCTCTTATGTTCATTTTATACCAAGGTTGCTGATCATGTTTGACGCCAAACCATCACAGATCATCTCAACAGTGTCAAGCATAAAGAAGCTACGCTTAAATGTCAGACTGAAGCTTTCTCGGATGAGCAAGCTAAGAGGCAGTACACGCTGACGGTTCCATTTGAACAGTAAATTACTGCTAAAGCACAGAGAGATAAAGTAACTTGTGATTTTCTGGACATGCTCGGGTGCTCCAGTATCTCCATTTAAAACGCCGCTCATCCCATGGTCCGCCAGTTCTTATCCACACATGTAAAAGGTGGATTTACTGTACCTAAATCGAATTCTCTACGCCAAACATGTGCAGTTGAATTACATGCAACGTTGGAGTTATTAGATTCTTTGTGGTCAACATAAATGTGATGGCTTTGTGATCCGTTCTTGATAAAAATTTCTTATCGTAAAGATATTGTGTAAAAAGTTTTGTAAAATACTAGATTGCAGTTTTCTCGTAATACAGTATCCCAATTCATGTTTGTTCATTTTGTGAGATCCATATGCAATAACTCTTTTACTTTAAAATATGTCTTTTTGTGATAGCACCGCGCCAATGGTGTCAAAGCTGGCGTTTGTATCCAATATGAACTCGTTTTCAAACTTTGGGTATGCTAGTATACGGATCTAGGAAAGTTCACCGACGGCAATTCATCGCCGGGTAAATTCATCGACGAAAACTTGAAAGAAATATGTATTCTGAGTCCAGGAAAAAATTAAGGAATAATGCATAACATTTGTCTGTTTGCATTTGTGAGGAATATTTGGTGTGTGGATGTTTTTGTGTAGTGTTTGTATGTTTAAATGTTGTAGTTTGATTTGGGATTGTGTCTCTCCTAACCAGATGGATTATCAATATTAAATTTCTTATAATCTGAAACTAATTTATTTAAATTTAGATTTAATATTCAAATTTTTAATTTTTATTATTGCAACTTTTAAATAAGTTTATTGATTTTATTTTTGTAAATTTTTAAATAATCAAAATCAAATTAATGCTTAAAAATGACTATAGAAATATTTTATTTCAGCCAATCAAATTTAAATTAAATATTTTTTAATAAAATAATTTTCTCAAGTATAGTTCACATTATAATGAGAGATATTGAAAATTGATTGATGAATCTAAGTGAAAGCCTTACTGTTGATCATCATAAAGATGATAAGAAATGTGAGTGTAATAAATGTTCTGCCAAATGTGCGAGTTCTCTTAACAGCATTGTTGAGTAATTTTTGATGGCAGGAGGGTGGATGCAGCGCAGTCGCGAGGCTTCGGTGTTGGAAACGCAAAGACACAAAAATAGCTCTCATACTTTGATTCTCTTGGTGATCACTTGGCACAACACGGTCTCATTCTGCACGCACACGCCCAACACACACTAGATTACAACCAGCGCTCCGTCGGTCACTCTTAACGCTGCTGTTAATTCACCACTGAAATCCACGTGATTTGAAGAATTGATTACATTGATTACGAATCCCTTCTCGTCGATTTTGCTGTCATCGTTCTTAGCGTTCGGTTGGATGGTTTTGACACTCGCGAGATTATCGTCGGTCATTTCATTGTACATCACTAACAATTCATATTTCGGCTTCGAGTAATATTCATGAGACAGCGAATACTGGTAAATACTTTGCGGACAAACAGTTATATGATAGCTTTGATACGGGATTCGAGTCCGGTCGTTGTGAATCATGGCGTTTCTAGCGTGAAGTTTTCCTAACTCTGTCTCACTTTTTTCCGTATGATACGTCAAATGCGGTCACCACAAATATTTGTGAGACAATTTCAATTTCGTTTCAGGAACTTTTAAAATCTCTTCGTCTTCTTTAAACCGTTCTAATCGGAAATAATCCTTATTCACCGGTAGCAGTTGAATATTAATTCCAAATAAATATGGCACTGGATTTTTTTCTATTGATCATTTTGGATTGTTGATGGAATTAATTGAAATAGTGATAGAAATTAAAATAATTAAATAAATAATAACGTAATCACTATAAACTTATATTTTCAAATTTTTCCTATTTCCAACACTTAACCAACTTGATTAATTTAAACAAACATTTCTTTACATATACATTTTAATAGAAAAATATCAACACATCAGAAGAAATAACAATGATAAAAATGAAACAAAGAAATGTAAATAATTTTTTCTCACTCCTGACAATTAATACAAACATTGATGAATTTTCGTGATTGAATATTAAAAAAATCATCAAGTTAAGTGATCCATAAAACTTTTCAATTGCAACTTATGGTTTGCTCTCATTGCTCTCCCTGAGAGGATCGAATACTTTCTCCACCTTTCAGATAGTATCAAACAGTATTTTTTATGATTAATGCTTGTAGAAAAGTATTTACAAATTCTGCTCAGAAAGGTTGTTTCTTTCACTTTTCGCAAAGCATTTATCGTTCAATTCGAAGTAATGGATTGAAAAAGCGTTACGAAGTGGATTCTAATTTTGCATTATATATGAAAACGCTGTTTGCTATTGCAATTGTTTCTATTGAAGCAATAATAGATGTTTTTGAATATCTATGTGACAATTTGATATTTCCACCGGAAGCACTATAAGTTATCAATTACTTTGAAGATACTTGGATCAGTCATCCGACTAGAAATACATTACGTCGACCTCCACTGTTTGCTCATGAAATGTGGAATGCACATTTAATTTGTCTTCAAGGATTACCACGAACTAACAATTATGTTGAAGGGTGGCATAGAAGATTGAAAGATCAAATAGCAACCAACCATCCCAACATGATCACCGTGAGATACAATTATCAGAAAATTCCGAAAGATAAAATCAAGAGTTTCAGTCAAAAATCAGAAGGTTTCGGTCAAAAAATCAGAAGAAGTTAAAATCAAATTTATATGAATATATTAATAAAATAAAATCACCACTCTCCTCTGGATCGTCACAGAGGCGGGCCTGTACATTATGCAGGCTCCAGGAGGTAAAAAACGAATTAAAATGTATAAAAAAAAAGGTCAAACGAAAAAAAGTAAAATTAACTCACTTTGAGATGGAATTTCCGCATGGGATTTGAATCGCGTGCGCAGGACGTCGTCACCGATGAGATACAGTTGGTTTGAACAAACAATTATGTTTTGGAGGTCCGGAAAAAGGCTGGAAAAAATATCAAAATTAGTAAAATTAAAACAAAATAAAGTACTTACCGGGTTAATCATCGATCCAAAATTTTCTAAAATTTTTTAATTTTAGAAACTCCAAAAATGGAACTGACGTGTTCCAATCGAAATTGGTCGCACGATTCCAAAACGCACGTGGACCAATTAAGAGTGAACACGCGAAGATTTTAGGACGAAAAACTAGTATATAAACAGCGAGAATTTTAGAGAAAATCAGAAAAATTTTAGAACAAATTAAGAAATAAATTGAGACGACAAATTTTTAATTCTGAGATAAAATTGAAGACTAAAATTCAGTGACTAAAAATCAGAACAGAGGTTGGTATTGTTGAATATTCGCGACCGAGAGCGGGAGTAGTGGGTTACTCTCTCTCTCTCGGGTCCCGAACATTTAAAAAATTAAATTTTCTACGAGGGTGGTCAGTGCCCCATTAATTATGCTAATTTTATTTTATTTGTTATTATTATTCATTTGGTTATTATATTTCAATAAATAATTTTAGCGAATTCCTTGGTTATACTAATTCTAACTATTTTTTAAAGATTTTGTTACTAAACTCGAATACCCTTGGGTAGGGCTAACTTAAATTTTAACACATAAATTCTTGAAGAATGGTTCCGGCATGCGTTTTATCGCGACCAGAATAGGTCCCCGGTGTATGAGGTCCGTGAGTGACAACAAAGCTCAGGAGTTCATACTGGAAGGCAGTTTCGGAATCCGACTGCAAATCTGTCCGACAGCTTACGTAGAATAAGAGTAAATAATGAATCAACAATTTGTAATTTTTAGATGTTTCAACAAATTGAAACTGCAACAAAAAATAGAGTATTGAAGAGAGGCAGGGCAGCAGACCGTAAAGAGATGTCGAACTTGCGAGACAGCGTAGAGCGCTTGTCAACGAAGCTGAGAGTGTCAAAGGAAGCCTCCATTGAGCCTGAGGAATACGCCCGTGTAGTGCGACGAGGCGTTGCGACGGAAGCTCAAATCCGCGAGCTCGAGCGATTGTATTCAGAACAGTTGCAGTTGCAATTAAGGCAGAAGTTGAGAGCTGACGAGGGTAAGGAGTACCGCACTCTAAGGACGCAGTAGTCGATCGCCGACTATAGGGATGACGACTACGTGAACCGACGGAAGCGGCAGAGAATCCGCAAAAGTATTAATAATGTGATAAAATATTTTGAAAAATAAAGTTTTCTGTTCTTATATGTTGTTGATTCATTGTTTAAAAAATATCACAAGCACAGAATAGTAAAATTTAGCATCTCTTTCTTTTTCTATATCACTAAATCTTGACATTAAAATCACATACATAAATGGAGGATTTGCGGTAGGGTATTCGAGTATGCATTTTATAAATGATTTATAATGCTTAAAATAATAAAAGATGGAATGTTGTCATAGCTATCATACCTGCTAAGGGGGTTTAACATAATAAGATGAAACATACAGTATTGTGTCTGGGGTCAACACAGCCGTGTTCGGATCTAACACATATTGTAGGGTCATTACATTAATGCAAATCGTTTTAATCTAACATCACATCATACCCATTAGGGCTGATCTGGTCTATCTGGTCTTAAACCTGTGTAGATCTGGAACCTGGAAGGTCMTCATCACTTATCACTGCGTGCAGATGGTATGCTGGGTGAGAGGCAAGTTGTGGTCATAGACAGTGAGAGATTAGGAGTTAAAATATACATGCAGAGGCTACATTGACATGAGAGCATTTTATGTTGGTTACCGATAACCTGGGGGCTCAAAGCCAAACGACTCAGTTTCCCAAGATATGTTCACATGTTTTTGAAACACCACAGAACTACAACAATTCATTGTTGAGATTGCTGTTTTGATTTTTAATTCATCTTCCAGCTCTACTTGAAGGTATGCGCTTCTCAAGCAGTTCTTTACCATGCATCCTTCATTCCACATTATTCTGCCTTCATTAGCAAAGAGCGTGAAGAAGTAACAACGCTGCTTTGTTAGAGTTATCGTATCTTCTTTCATCAAGCAGCCTAAGTGATCATTTCCCTTTTCTTGATTCTAACTGTTCCCGCTTGATTGCTGTACTGAATGTGTGCTAATCACAGAAGTCTTAAGTCCACGATGTTTTTATACTGCAAGACTTGACTTCTTGGGTTATTCATATTTCTTCCTAAGCTATTTTCGAAAACTGAGTTTCTGTCGCTACAGCGGCAGCACTGAAATTGAGAGACTATATGCAGAAAAGGATCACCATGCATTCGTTTCATAAAGGTTGTGCGCAATTTTGATCCATCTCAAATACTAACGGCTGAAGTTTCCTGCTACACAGAATTCAAAGCAGATATCAGACTTCCTTACACTTGCAATGCCAAGTTGCTAGGTTACATTAGATTAGTTTGAGATATCATAATAAGTTTTCCAGTACCTTACAGTTTTGTAAAGCTGTTGAAAATCGCATTCCCCTTCTCGTTGCGCGTGTTGTTAAACTTATGCAGTTAATTATCTACAACAGTGATGTAGAATGCATTTTTTTCAGTTTTTCCAACAAATCTCTTTTAAACAATATATCCGTTTCACAATCCAAGTAATTACTATTCTTCTAGATGTTTTTCAACAACTTTCAAGGCTGTTAAGATTTCCAAATGAGAAATAGATTTTTCTTCAGTAGAACGATCCCCATCCTGTTTATTATTCTCCTTTTCTACAATTTCCATATCATCAGATATTTCAGTTACATCCGTATTTTTGGTACCGCCATAATAATCTATTCATCACTTAGTAATTTTTCAATGTCAATTTCATCTTCCATGCGAATTATATCCTCGGCATTTCCTTCAAATCCGTTTTCAATAAGAATTTTATCTAAATCTTCCACATAGTTGTTCAATTTATCATCTTTTAATTTAGTTATTAAGACGCCAGATTTTACAAAACAATTCTTTATATTTTCTGGATCAAGCAAATTCCATGATTTATTTACAAATTGAATAATTGTTATTATAACAATTTTATTTTCAATATTCATTTCAGCATTTTTAATGAAAAGTTCAACTAAAAATTTTCTGTATATTGCATGAATGAATAATTCCGCAATCAATAGGTTGAATATGAGAAGTCTTTTTAGGTTGAATAAAAACTATTTTAGCATTACTTAAATTTTGAATATTAACATGAGAAGATGCATTATCAACTAATAAGAGTATTTTTTATTCGACACCCTCACTAATTCATTAATTTTCTGTTATATATTCTTTAAAACTCACGGCAGGCATCCATGCTTTACGATTTCAAGTATATTTAACGTTCAAATTGGGGTTGAAATTTCTAGCTTTGAAAATTCTTGGAGATGAGTTGTTTATTACAAGAGACTTTATTTTAATTGATCTTGTTGCTTTGTAACACAATGCGACAGTGATTCGCCTTTTTGAAATCTTCTTCCCACTTAACTTCTTTGACGCTAAAGTACGATTGGGTGGCATTTCAAAAAATAGAACCGTTTCATCCATATTAAAAATTTCATCGTGACCGTAATCTTTTGTAATATTTTTTAAAAATTCTTTTGCTTCATTCACACTGACTAAACTTACTTCATTTGCTTCCCCTTCAAGCTTTCGAGATTTTAAATTAAATCGTGTTTTAATACGCTATATCCAACCATTTGAATACTTTTCGACTTTTAAGCGTTGTCCAAACTCCATTGCTTTTTTTCTAAGCATTTCTTCATTTATTATGACATTCTTATTATTCATTTGATCTATCCAGATGTGCAATGCTTCTTCCAATTGATTATGAATGCAAGTTTGTTCACGAGTAGACTTAGAAATAATATCCGAATCCATATTAAGCCATTTTTCTTTTCCGTGTAAAATATCATTCACTGTCGCTCGCCCGATTTTTAATTTATCTTCATTTAATATTATTTTAATGACATCGGTAATTGTTAGCGAGTTATTTTTTCTTTAAGCTTGCAAACTTTTTGTTTGATAGTCTGCGGTATAGCATAACGTTGTCTCTTTTTTTCCATGGGAATGGCAAAAATCTACTTAAATACTTTATTAATTAGCTTTTAATTAGTATAATTTTATTAGAAATATTGAACGTTCAAAAAGTACTTTTATTAGAAATATTGAATTTCAAAAAAGTACTTAAACAATATTTAATTTTGCAAAATTAGTGATAATTTTTATACAAAAATTTTAAATTGAGACCTTAAAATTTCATCCGGATGTTGAATTTCCGGATTACTATGTAATTTAAATGAGAAATCAAATTTTAAAGCCGAAATTTCGTCAGGATGTCGAAATTCAGGATAAATGGGGGATGACTATCCATGGAACTTAGAAATTTATTTTTGAAGGCCTTTTACTCAACCAGTTTCCTCCAACCCTTACTCATTCTCGATAACAATAAATAATTACGTGAAAATTTGATCGAAAAAACTTTTTAAGGTCCCAAAGTGCGAAAATTCGGAGTTCATGACCAATATTAATTGAAAAATATCTACTTATAATTATAAGTAGTTTATATTAACTTTTTATAGTCTTTTTTTAAATTAAAACTTTGGTGGCCAAGTAGAGTTCTTTCTGCATAGAGAATGGATATAAAAAATTTAATTTCTTGATTTACTAGTTTCCATTATTATTCATTTGATATTAATCAAATAAATTTTCGACTCTAGAATTTTCAATCACGTTATATAAGATATACAGTTAAATCCCGATATAACAAGCATTTTATTAAACCCTTTAAAGTTCGTTATATCGGGATTTAAATGCAACTGAAAATTAAAATACCAATTTTTAAGATTTATTGGTAATAAAATGCGAACGTGTTAAAATCAACAATGTGATGAAATGTCTTTATCGAAAGATTTGAAATTTGATTAATAAGGACAAATTTGAAATCAGTAAAAATTGAATTTATTTTAATGAATGTATGAGAATTTAAATTCTAGTATAACTGTCTTCTTTTTTGATCCACAGTTATTAGAAGCCAATGATACTGATTTCTAATAGTCCTCGCTTGCCCCGTTAACACCTCATATCTACCTACTAGAGATATTTACTTTAATGCTTATACTTCTGTTCTGCTTTCTTTTAACATCTTAGTCAATTTGTTCAGTAATTTAAATTCAAAGAGTAATTGAAATTAATATTTAAGTCATAGAAATTAAGAGAAGCAGTTAAAAACAGTCATGTGGAAAAATAATTGAAAGATAAAATTCACAGTTGTACAAAAATAAAGACAACTCATTTATTTACATTACAAAATCTTCACCATCGACCCCTCTTTGACCAATCCTTGGGATGCCAATTAAGGAGCTTGGCGTCGATTCGATAGCGACGTTTTGACATTGCGGATTTGAAATTGTCTAACACTTTTTTGGTGATAACAATGACGTGCTGACCTTTACTGTAGTATATTATATTCATAGTATTGAGGGTTGCAGTGAGATCTTTCGGATTGATAGAGGTCTTTTCGACAATATCACTAAAATTTAACTTCATTAAATGCGAATATTTCAAAGGAAAATTATTTTACTGTAATTAGTAAATCTTTTTTAGAATCATTTTAGAGGATAATTTATATTACTGACCTAAAACTCCCATAAATAATTTACTGACATACCGTAATTATAGATACAGTTAACAAATTTTGTAAGTGAAAATTGCGTTCTTTGTTGACGTATTTTTATGATTCTGATTTATTCAGGTGAAATGTATCTTAAAAAATCATCTAAAACTAAAAGTCAGTGGTAAAGTTTTTCAGTTTAAAATTGTTTCGAATGAAAAACCAAACAATTAAAATGAGAAAAAAATTTAATTTCAAATATTTCAGTCATGCTTTTGATAGCTATTATAACCACGAGGGAATCTGTTGAAAGAACCAGACAATATGATGGCTTCATATAATGAAATTGTTTATTAGATGTAATGAATATCAAAATAAAATTTTCACTGGCATTATTGTAAATTAGGATAAATTTTTTATGTGTTTTTGCTATTTTCTGAATTATAGAATTTTTAGTTACACTATTTTTTTGTATAACTAGTACAGTGAAAGCCGCTTAATAGGACCAAATTCTGTGGGACCGAATCATTTCCTGTTTCGAATATTAAAGCAGCCGCTTAATAGGACCAGTAAAAGTCGGTTAATGAGACCATTCATGAAACTGTTTGACCCTTCAAACAACATGAAAGTCATGAAAAACGTGTTTTTAGCGTAGGTCATACACCCACCCCATTCAACATACACATACACACGTAACAAAGAAGCAGGTCTTGACTGAATTTGTAATTACTGTATTTGTTCTTATCTCTTTAGCTGCAGAGAGCACCTGCTACATTTGTAGCACACACACACAGGACACAGCAAGAGGAAAAGTGTTCTGCAAGCAAACGTACAGTTAGTGGCGGTAGCCCCATACACTTACCATCCCAGGTACGCATGTGTGTGTGTCGCCTAACTCGACATCAATCTTGCTAGAGCACAATGGGGAGGGTTACAGACTGGCTGCTGACGAGAGCTGCAGCAAGCTCACACCCTCTTATGAAATCGTCACCACCAACTTCTCTCTTGTAGCAACTCGAAAAGTGTACTTTGTCAAAAAATAACACCACTTCGCTTAATGGGACCAGTCGG
>MQRK01252109.1:0-13097 GCA_001938485.1 Girardia tigrina | reverse complement strand
GGTCCATTCTTTAAATTTTTGAAATAATTAATTTTTATAAATAATCTTTAAAATAAGAAATATTTAAAATCAAAAGTTTTCTAAAACAGTTATAACTAAAAAATATCTTAATTAATTTTTAGAAAAGTTATTTTCATAAATAATTGAATTTTAATTGTATTGTTTTAATTGTTTTGCATTTGTGAGGAATATTTTGTGTGTGGATGTTTTTGTGTAGTGTTTGCATGTTTAAATGTTGTATGTTGATTTGGGATTGTGCCTCTCCTAACCAGATGGATTATCAATATTTAATTTCTTATAATCTGAAATTAATTATTTAAATTTAGATTTAATATTCAAATTTTTATTTTTTCTTATTGTAACTTTTAAATAATTTTAATGATTTTATTTTTGTAAAGTTTTAAAAAATTAAAATCAAATTAATGTTTAAAAATGACTGTAAAATATTTTATTTCAGCCAATAAAATTTAAATTAAATATTTTTAAATAAAATAATCTTCTCAAGTTAGTTCACATTATAATGGGAGATATTGAAAATTGATTGATGGATCTAGTGAAAGCAATACTATAAAGATGATAAAAATTGTGAATGTAATAAATGTTCTGTCAAATGTGTGAGTTCTCTTAACAGCATTTATTTTAAAAGTTATTCGGAAGAATAACTTTATGAAATTTTTGTTTTCAGAGATGTAATAAAAAAAGATAATTTAAATTTAAATGCCAATTGGAAATTCTGCCAATTAAAATTCAATAAATAATTAATAAAAATATATATAGAAACTGCCATTGAAAATTTTATAATTAATGAATCGCTATTAAATAATAATAAACTTAAATATTGCTTAAATTAAATATTTTTGTATTTTAAATTTGTAAATTATATTTTAAAATCGTAAATTGTATTTCCAATTGTGAGGAATATTTTAAATTGTTTGAATGTGTAAATGTATGGATGCGGTATGTTGATTTAAGTATGTTGAATTTAGAATGGTGATTCTCCAACCCAAATGGAAATTGGTATTTTTTTATTAAGTTTAAAGTGATTGACTATTCGAACATAATGATAATAATCATTTTATAAGTTCATATCTTTAATTTCAGAATTAAAATTAAGTTTAATAATTTTTAGTAAAATTTAAATTAAATACATTTTTAATAATTTGATGTCATTTTTATTATTTAGGGATTTTTTAAAAAATGGTAAAAAGTAATATTTTTTAGAGGTTAAATATTTTAAAAAATAATTTAGAAAAATTGTTCGAATAATCATGATTAAAAACAGAAATAAGAAAACCAATTAGAACGATGACAAACGATGAAAGACCTTACGAGAGTCATAATGACTCTAAATGTAATTGCTATAAAATTAAAGAAAAAATTTTTAATTTTTAAAAATCTCGTTTTAATAAATAACTTATCAGTATTTATAATTCCATATTTATATGTATAAGAAATTTTGTCAAAAGAAGACGAAAGTTCCTCAAGAAAAATTGTTTAAATAATTGTTATTTGTGTTATTAATAAAGTTTTGGTGTTAATGAATTATAATCTTGATCAAGAACCCAACATCCTCGATGATTCGAATCTTATAAAATGATATTTTTCTTCCGGTACTAACTTCAAAAAAGAATTTTCATTCCACTGTCCTTTCAAAATTATATCTGATTTTATTGTTAAACTTCCGTCACTACATCTGATGAATTTAATTGGACAATGTAACTCAAATTAAGACTGAAATTAACATTTAGAATTAAGATGTATTTAAAATGTTTATAACTTTAAATTTTTAAAAAAATTTGTATTTACATTTTATCTCTACTATTCTTTTTAACTCAGATAAATTTATTGTTGTTCATTTAATAGCATAAATTTATCTAAAAAATATGTCTACTATCAAACAGCTCGCAATCAACCATTTGACCACCACTGGTCTATTAAAACTTCAAATCTATATTTATTCAAACTGATAATTTTTTTCAGGCTTTTCATTTATTACAAATAGTAGATGATTGCACAGTCATACGTGTAGCGTGGCCGTTGCAATCCGCCATCTACTGATTCTGTCTCTGTCTTCGGGAAAAAAATAATAATCTTATCAATATGAACTCTGCATCCATTAGTTGTATGAAACCTAACTCCCTCATCTCAGGCACCAGAAGGATCACCCAATGTTTTTCCCTAACCATAAATTTCTCCGGAAATGCTGGATAGGCCCCGCATCCACTATTTTGGTCCTAACAAATGCCGTTACTCTTTCATACGTTAACTGTATGAATCGCCAATCATTTGTTCGACTCTACTGCTTTGATATGTCGACAATCTGATGAGAAATAATTCCCATAATCTCTGCCAGGAATTTCACAAAATTTTCGCTGTTTAAAATTCATTTCAGGCAATGAAATTTAACGTATTTTTCAAACAACGTTGTAAAATTGAGATTGGAATCGAAATCAAAGCAAGGATTAGCTTCCAGAGTCCCTAAATCTTTGAACCATAATCACTGTAGCCTCACACCACAGAATATCCCTCACTCATCGGACCTAACGTATGTTATTTAATTTCTATTTTGCACAAATTTTCAATCAATTTAAAAAATTTCTCTTCACAATAACAATTTTAGTATAAAATTTATACAATAACAATAATAAAAAGCTTTTTTTGTGAATTTAACTTTCTGTTGATTTTTTTTGTGATTTGACTATTGAAATTAATGGATAATTTTATTAAAATTCATTCTGAAATTTATGAAAATTATAAGTTATAAAATTTAAAAAAAAATTGGAATGTAGTTTTAAAATACTGTGCATTGTTGAAATCAGCAATTTTTAACTATGGGTCGCTACCCCATTTAGGTTTACTAGATTTTAAGATAAAATATTTTAATAGATGAATTGATAAAATTTCAAAACTTTTTTATAGTCTTAATATTAAATTTGTGTAACATATTTCAAAAAATTTTGAAGCTTAAATGTATGATGTTACTTAATGAATAAATTATCTCGAAATTACCTTTTTAATATTAATAGGGGGTCACCGAAAATCTCAATCACAAATGGGGTCGTGCATAAAAAATTTAAGAAGCCCTGGTTCGAATTATTCAATTTTTGTTTTGGATTTAGCTAATTATGGAAAGGCTACGAAACTTATTTTTAGATTGTGTAGCAAAAGAGAAAGATAGACTGTTTTTTCGAGCTTAATAATTTAATATAGCCATATAATATTATATTTTGATGATAGACTAATTTGGGACGTTTAATTTGTGATTCATTCATGCATTTAATTTACTCTTGCTTTTTAAAAATTCTAAATTAAACTGCTGGAACTTAATGGAATTAATTATTAGTATTAAGAACATTAATGTAATTTCCACACTTTTTTATAACAGTTTCAATTGACTTTGGGACAATTCTCAGTAAAGCTTTCGTAATTTGACATCTTACTAAATTGATTACATTTTCGAAAATAAATCGATTTAAACAATTTTTCGAACAAATTTTCATTTTATGTATTGAAATTGTTTTTAATGATTTTATTATTACAATTAATTATCGAAAAATTATTTTTATTTTAAAACATTTATTTAAGATATTTTATAAATGCAGTTGAAAATTATTTACTTTATCAAAAATTTTAATATTCAAATATTTAATAATTAAAATTTTTAAATATCATATGTTGAAATATAAAATGCAAATCGTGCTCGAACAATTAATCGTCACGAACATCCAAAATATAAATTTACCGTCTGGGTAAAAGAAGAACATTTACAAATACTAAACTCTACATAAAAAGATCAACGTACTAAATTAAAATTATTCGTCACAATCAGAATAACTAATCTGTAACTCAATACTGTCTGTGAGGAATATTTGATATTTGGATGTTTTTGTGTAGTGTTTGCATGTTTAAATGTTGTATGTTGATTTTGGATTGTGTCTCTCCTAACCAGATGGATTATCAATATTTAATTTCTTATAATCTGAAACTAATTTATTTAAATTTAGATTTAATATTCAAATTTTTACTTTTTATTATTGCTACTTTTAAATAAGTTTATTGATTTTATTTTTGTAAATTTTCAAATAATTAAAATCAAACTAATGTTTAAAAATGACTATAAAAATATTTTATTTAAGCCAATAAAATTTAAATTAAATATTTTTAAATAAAATAATCTACTCAAGTTAGTTCAGATTATTATGGGAAATATTGAAAATTGATTGATGGATCTAAGTGAAAGCAATACTATTGATCATCATAAAGATGATAATAAATGTGAGTGTAATAAATGTTCTGTCAAATGTGTGAGTTCTCTTAACACTGTCTATGAAAATAGAATGTACAAAAATTGCAGTAAATATGAATATATTTTGCTGAAAAAGGATATTTTAAGTACTCTTGACCTTTCAAAATTAAAAAGATTTTCCCTAACCCTATGTAACTCTTTCTCACAATTTGCTCTTCGTGTCTTACATTATTAGATCATTTACTAATTTTAGTATTGTAATCTGATGCAAATTAATTAATATTATGTGCTTTAGGATCGTTGAAACAATATTTCCCTGAATATATTTCTTATGACCTGATTGTATCAATTAGAACAAAAAATTCTAACGAGGATGATAAGAATCCCAGGATGACAAATATTTAAAATAATTTAGAAATTATCGATAGAGAATTAATTAAATAATGAATTATTAAAAAATAATATTTAAAGAACTTTTAGGACTTGGCTTAAACGGTAAACAAAAGGAAAAATGTAATATTTAATTATAATGTTTGGAATTTGAGTCAATAAAGAATTTTTAGATAGAGACAGAAGTAATATGTCAAAAAAATTAAAGAAATATCAATGATTTCCTTATTCGAAAGATAAAATTCCCTAAGGCCTCAGTCTTAATTTCGTACAAAAAAAGTGAAAATTAAAATGATACTTTTAAAATTATAAAGAAAATTGACAAAATTCCTCTGTGAAATATCTTAGAATAAAACTTCTGTCTAATTACTCAAAATGAAAAAACAGAATTGCATTTGAACTAAATTATACCAAGTTAACCATTGTGGAATATTTCGTCTGACATGTAAATGGATTAAATGCTATTTATGTGTAAATAAGAATTTAGACTAATCCGTAAATGAATGTGTATCATCGATTAAAATGTTACCATAATTAGGTTTTATATTGTAGGTCAGGAGAGTGAAACACACGCAGTACATGCTGAGTTAGAGATATCACAGAAAGATCTTTCCCGTGTAATGATAAATTATAAGTTATCGGTTTCTGGATTGAACAGATCTAAGGTTTTGACCCGGAGACTCTGGGTCAAAACCTGAGATCAGGTTACCCTATTTAGATATGAAGTTCTCGATTAATCCACAGGTGAACTGTCCACAATCACAATTGTTGTTAGGGTAACCAGATCTCAGGTTTTGACTCGGAGTCTCCGTGTCACCGACAGTAAAACCTATCGGTTACGTACAAAAAGGTTATAACTTTTTGTTCATCAGAAAGATTGATTGTACGAAAATTTACTTACAGTTGCTTAAAAAATAATTGTCCATAACGTGTGACCATTTTGGACTTTACAAATGTACGACAATCTTTTTTTAATTTAGAAAGAAAAACAGAAATTGTTTGGAGAAAATTATCACAAAGAGAAGAAAATTTATTTTTACGAGCTTGCATGATATCTCTACTTTGATAAAGGTTCCACTCAAGAGATAATTAAAGATTTTGGAATTCTCAAACTTTATTCGAAATTTTTACTTGAAATGAGTAATTATCGTTTCAACTATTACAATGTCAATTTTTAACTCTTTGAGCAACATATGCACCATTTTTGTATAACATAAATTTATCAATTTTATGTCGCCAGTTCATTCGAGAAATAAATAGTAACTTCCGTACTAGAATTACTGAACATACACAATCAAGTAGAAATAGTTCGATTTGGTCCATATTAAAAATATTAAGATAGACATTGTGTTTGTCAAGATAAAGGTTTTCTATAATTTTAACACAAATTATTAAAGTATTTTTGAAAAAAAGCATTCTAAATGATACTTTATTCCATTAATACCGTAATTGTGAAATCTATCTATTTAAACTTGAAAATAATTGTAATAAATTGCAGAAATATTACTAAAAAAATAAATTTCCAAAGAACAAAATGAATTCTGAATTTCCTTCGTGCTTAAATTGTTGAAAGAATTTTTATTTTAAATATTAATAAAATAATAACTATAAAACCTATTTTTAATTTATATATAAAAATAGTGTAAAATTTAACATAGAAATTTATTGCCAATTTAAGATGAAAATAAAATTTTAGTTGTATTAGTTTATATTTTTATAGATTTTTCTTTTAAAAAAAATTGTTTTACGAAATTTTTTTTTAGAAAATCGTGTGTCAGCAGTTGGATTGGGAAATCAAATCAATTAGGGCCAGATCAAATACTCATTCAACTCTTTCATTCGACATTTGCCGGTTGCAATCAGATGTTAATTTTTTACCTCAACTTCTAATGCACATCAGTCCGTGTCAATTCCTTGGTGTACTGCCTATTAATTATACTGTTTCTGCAATGCTTTTTGGTTAGCTTTAATTCAATTAAATTTTCGACATTAGGCATCAATTCATTAAAACAGTCACTTTTTTTCAATCTTGATGTAATTTGTAGTTTATTGTTCATAACTATATATTCGCCAAAAAACTTATTGTTACCCTCACAAAATCTTTTCCAATATTGATAAGTCTTTGTACCGATGATTTGCTGATGTCCAGTTGCTTGCTTGTTGAAGGGCTTTGCTTGATCAATTCCTCAACTTTCTTAACATTTAACTCTAAATAAATAATATGGATTCTAGGTATCAAAATTTAATTACAAATTGATCGATTTATTGTTTTAATCGATGAAATTAATTTAAATTGTTAAGGTTTCGAAAAATGCATATGAACACTTTTGGACAAAATTTTATGTAGAAAAAAATTTAAAATAATTCTTTTGGTAAAATTATTAATTTCAAACAAAATAATATTTAGTTTAGCAAAATTTGGAATCGAAAATTAAAAATATTTTAGTCTTTGTTTTACTTTATCAATTTTCAAGGCTGATGAAAATTGCTATATAAACAGCAGCAAATTTAGTCTGGTTCGCCCAAAAAATTCTCTCATCTAAAACAAAAGGAAAGAAGTTAACTCATTTTATAGAATTATTTTTATTATTTATTATTCTTTTTAAAAATATTATTCTTTTTCAACCATAAGTATCCCGTATGGGAGAAAAAGGTTTAATTTCAATTTAAACATTCCTTCGTTTTTGAGATTCACAGTTTTTACTGTAATCTGTTAACTCGTACGAAACATTGTTTTGTGTTTGTGTTCTGTCATCAAGAATTGAATTATTATTATTATTTTGACTTGTTAATTTTTGTTATTTGAAATAAAGTTTCATAAAAGAATTTGTGTTCATTGTCTATATATTTATGTTGGAAGTCCTTTCTGATTAATTGGAGTCAGATTAAAGATTAAAGATAAAGATTTGTGTTTAAAACATAAATATTTAAATTAAAGATAATTTTAATACTCAACAATATATCGATAAATCAAAATTTTTAAAACTTATAATTTATTGAATAAGTTTGTTACTGTTCATTTTAGGGCATATGTTTACTTCAAAAAAGTTGTTTAACATTGAATAATCTATAAAATGAGTTATTATTTAACTTGTTTTTCCAAAATTTTTTGAAAAACTTTGTTACGAAATTTGTTATATGATGCTAGATTTTTAAAATAAATTTATTAGTCAATATACAATATATATACCCTAAACTTCAATTTAACATCAAAATTAGCGAAGGCATACCCTGTGGGACATCCTGTACTTAATACGAGTTAAATGTTTGGGTGAAGTATATGTCAGTGATTGTCTGACTTCCAAAATCCTGTATCGTGGAAATTTTCAGTAATATAGTCACTTACTATTATCTCATTTTTTTCAAAGTTCCCAATTTTTCACCATAAATTTCGAATTTATCGTTTATCTCAAAGTCGTTTAACTCAATTATTACTTATCTCGAGTACGCCTTTTGGACAAAAATGTAAATTAACCCTTTATTTCGAATTTTTATTACAGCTCATTACTGAGAGGAGGACATCATTCATACTCGTCAAAATATAAGAACGTGTGTCCCATACAAATGCTATATGTTCCATGTGTAAAAATTTTATCCTTCCTGAATCAATGAAGTTTACGTAGTGAGAGCATGGCAGTCTCCAACTTGCATATCTGAAGTGTCAGCATGGTAAAACTTAGATTTACAATAATGACTTATCCTTAGAGACCACTTTTTATTTTAAATTGTATTCAATAGGGCTACCAAACAGTAGCTATACAAATGACAAGTATTCCAAATCATTTATTATTATAAAAGATTGTTGTTCTCAACACGCCATCGACAGTAACCAAAGTTGTAGTAAACAAATATTAACTACATACTTAGACTTTTTAGCTGGATGTTATTTTAACTAAAATTCGAAATAGAAATTAATATATTAAAATGATTTTAAATAAATATTTTTAACAAAACTTTTACAAAAAAATGATTTTGTACTCAATAGTTTTTTTTACAAATTTCTCTTGTTTTAAAGGAACTATTTGAATTACCAATAAATTGTCTTGTTTTTATTATTAATATTTATTTGAAAATATTTTTATTTTTTAGATAATGCAGCAAATAGATCAGATTCAATCAGTAAAATAAATCAAATTATTTTCCTGATTATTTTGCTAATAATTTCCGTTTCAACGTTTATGGGGTCCATCCAAATCATAGGCAATTTTCTAATGAAGTCAGTATTAGGATCAAGTGAAAATAACCGTTATTTCTACCTAACGTCGTCGTATCCACACTCGAATTCAGTGAAAATACATTCCTCGTCGTCTCACTCCAATCAAAGTGCAAGAAATATCCCGATCAGTGATCGAAATAGTCTACTAAAATGTCCTCTTCCGACTGTAACAAGTGGTCAATTTAATGACTTTTCGACATCCCTTCAATTTTTTCAACTGACCGCCACTTCTGAATCTGATGTGTAAGGCCAAAGCAGACCAGAACGACAAAAACAACAATCTCGATTTTTAACAATTTGTTTAAAAATTCCTTTTGGTTGTTTGAAATATTTTTATTACTTTTTGAATTTTCTGCTATTGAAAATTATTGTTTTTTTTCTATGATAATTAAATTAATTATTCAATACTTTAATTAATGTTATTTTTGAATTAATTTATATACTTTTACACAATTCAAATTTTGAATTCAGTAATAATAAAATAGGAATATCAAATTAATAACATAAAAGACATCTCGGGATTTTGAATTTCCTAATTACAAGTGGGGTTAAATTTTTATCTCAGTATTAACCTATAATAATATCGTAATACGTTTCTTATTATTTCTTAACCGCTTAATTCTTGTGAACGAGCGCCGTTCGCGCGCTTTGTACTTATCGAATAGCGCCAACCCGAAAGTTGCTCTAGAATTTCGACTTGTTTGCATGTATACGATCCATAAATGTATAACGTCTGCTTTGTCTTTTTTAATCTTGGTTTGTTTTGTTTTAAGGACCTTATTAAATATTATTTCATTATTTTTAAACTTACTACTACTTTGTTAAAAACAATTCGATTATTAAGGAGTTTATACCAATACATTTTTCTTTCTTTTCGACGTAACTTTTATTTGGAATATTTTTATGAGTATTAGTGCCTCATCATAATTATAAATCTCATTCAGTAAAAAATTTCTAAATTTTTCACTAATATTTTAAATAAACTATTCGGCAAAATTAAATGCGCAAGTTTTGCTTCTCCACGCTAATTTTTTAAGGAAATGTTTTTATGTTACACGAATCATGAGAGTCATCTATTAGAGGCGAATATTCATCCATTCCAAGTTCCTTGGCAAATTTTTGGATATTGTTTTAAGTAGTGATTCATTCACAGGGAATTTTATTTGTCGTAGCTTTTGAAAAATAATAAAGGTTTTTTTTCATCAATAATTTGGAAATTTTACTATTCATTCAATTTTCCCCCAGAATAAGAAATATTTTCCTTTAGTAAATACTTTGACAATTCATTTTTAATCCTGTGCATAGACCCTTTGCTGGTATTTGATTGTGAAACTAAAATATTTTTTCTTGATCCCACCTTCATTTTTTTTGGCAAACAGACATTTGTCATCGGCCGTCAACTTTCTCTTCATAGAGTTAAGGAAATTTGATATAATACTAAATACAATATTGAAAAAAATACCAAAACAATATTAAAAAAAATTAAAACAATAATAAAATAAAGTATTGCTTCTCTTTTGTGGAATGAAAATTTTCATTTGATGATACTTTGATAAAGATTTTGGCCATACAAAAATTCTTTATGAACTGTTAATGGCTTATTTAGTTTACAGGTAAAATATTAATAATACAGACCAAAGAATGGTAATTATTTAAATTTTCCCTAAAAGCAAGGTTTTACTGAATTACAAGGAATAATGCTATTTTAGTATAAATTATAACCTTTCCCCATTTTCGAGCCTTCTATTTCTGAGGTTTCCAAAAAACAAGGTCGGACTGTGTATCAATGTTATTTTTTTAATAAAATTTTATTTACTCGGAAACAGCTTTAGTTGTAGGATCCTATAAATGAAAGGATCTTTAGAGGATCAGTAACAAAAGTCTGAAAATTTTTCAGAAATTTTAATATGATTATGGTGCTGGCCTTTGGATAAGACTGTGGAGGCCAGCACTCCTTTTTCGTGCGGGAAGCATCGACCGGTTCAATGTCGACTGACTCTCGATCTGATCCGACTGGCACCAGTTGACGCTGTGATGGATAGTGATCATCGGTCAGACTCGCCGCGGCTTCCCAAAATGCAGACTCGTAGTCGAGGCCGCCGGGAAAGTTCATGGTAGTTTGCGATCTACCAAACCCATCGACTGACAAACCAAAAGCGCGACTGTGGCGGCTGCATGCGTGTGCCGGGAACCGCCAAAGTGTGTGAGGCGGTGGTGTTTGCAGACCGATCGATTTAGGCCGCTACCACACAGTGTGGTTTGAATTATAAACCATCAAAATTTCAACGTGACAAAAATAAAATTGAATCATCACACATATTTATTTCATTTAATTACAAAATTATGCCACATTACTCAATATTATTCAAACAAAATGTAATGTTTTTTCACAAATAATAATTTTTTTATTTTTAATCGTTTGTTTTTAATATTCGAGCTCCACAACGAATAGAAAGAATATTCCTATTGTCTTATGTGTAGCGAAAAAATTATTTTAAAGTGATATTATTATTACCATGTTTTATCAGGGATCATTTGTGCGGCCAGGCGGCCATACTTCTACGTAGTATCCCTGAGAAAATAGATTGGGTTCGATTCCGTTTCTAGGCTAAAGTGCCCGAAGGCTAGCCGATTATTGTGGAAAAGCCGGCAATGTATCGTATTCATGAATGGGCCAGTAATCCAATCACTAGGCTACGCTTTATAATCTGGGTGTGAAGGCTGTGGGGAGTAGTGACCCCGCTGACGATGGTTGGATTGCATCGTAATGATCTGCGATGAATCAATCCTGGTGAAGGGTGTTGTAATGACGTCGATGCATTTTCGAACTGGCGGAATTAAGGTATTCATCCCAACATTTGGGGAAGTGTCCGTTGAGAACGATCAGCGTCCCATGCCTCCTAAAAAGCCTCAGGCTTAATACCGTTAAAGAAGTAGAGGTGCATCATGTTTTATATGCTTACTGTGTTGTTGTCTGTTCGAGTGGAATTTTGCAATCGATTTTAAAATAGATTTTCACTGGAGCTTTGAAATTTTGAATACAGCTCAGAATTAAATGACAATACAATATTTAAGCATATAGAGAAAGCTAAGCCGAGTTTTTGGGTCAGTGTAGATTAATATTATTTTTTTTACTTTTTATTTGTAAGTAGATAATTCATTTTAATAAATTTTATATTATTAATTTATAATTATAATTATAATTTAGAGGTTTTTTGAGATTTTTTATTTTTTAAAAAAAATATTATGAATAAAAATAATTTTGTAAAATTTTACTGATTATAGGGATTTTAATGAAAAAAACATTTTAAAAAGTGGAAATAAAAATTGAAAGAGAGTATTTCAAAGAAAGAAGTTTTAGTTTATGTTTGAGCGGAAGAAGTAAGGAAAAAATGAAAAATAATAAAGTTATCCGTAAATGATGAAAACTTGGTAATCTTTTTACGTATGTGATTATTTTAATATTTTTTAAAATTATCTAAATCAATATAATTATATATGTTAAAAAAATACGCATGTGATAATAAATATAAAAAACATAAATAAAAAAGAAGTTTTATTGAAAATATAATTGCTCAACAAAATTCGAATTTTACAAGATTTCAACAAATAATCAAAAAAGTAATTTCTGTCATTTTCGATGAACTTTTCAAATCCTTTCAGGAACTATTTGATTCCACATTTTAAAAAGCAGATTTTTCAAAAATTTATTTGTCCAGAAATTTTGTTTTCAAACACTACTGCGAAACGACTGTTATTTATTCCTCAATGCTTTAAATTAAAATAAAAAACCTACGGAATTAATGAGTTAAATAAAAAAAGGAAGAATCTGAATTACTAGAAATAGGTTTGCAATTAAATATGTTGAAAATTAAGATTAATTGTATCTCCTTACAAATCAGTTTATTCACTTCCTAAATATAATTGCGAAATTCAAAATCAATACTTAGTAATTGAAATAATGGTGACTTTTGTTTCGTATGAGGCTTAATTACATATTTACATACAAGAAAAATATTGTGAGTAAAAGATAACTATAATAGTATATTTGTTGCTTTTGGAGCAATGAGCTAATGAAACAAAATTCGTATGGATTCAACTTTATAATCTCATACTTTTGAATCATATGGTAATATTAGGTTGTTCGATATGAAACGGGTCAAACTTCACACCTTACATTTCAATCGCGTATAACTTAACTTTGAACTATCGTATGAAAATAAATAAGGTATTTCTTGACAGATA
>MQRK01252108.1:0-10252 GCA_001938485.1 Girardia tigrina | reverse complement strand
CTTTTTCAGTTTCCAGCACATAAATGCCAGAAACCCGCTCAATCTTCTCCTTCTTGCCCTTTGCAATGAGTAGCGGTGTTGCTTTAGTGCCATCCAGACGAATCGTCAAAATGCAGGTGACACGTGCACTTTCATAAGCGGTGGAGGGAACGTACACTGAGGAGGTACAATTAGATTTATTTGCGATAACCCACGTTCGCATTCACTCGAAGATATTGGAATGGTATTCAGGGTAGTTACCAAAGGCAATAGTGTTTCTGAATATGTCTTTTCGAGGATGTATTCACGATATCCTTGAATCATTTCCCTTTCATTGAGTTGCAAACGAAGTGAAAAGTTTCGAATTTTTCTTCTCCTAATGTATGTTGGGTATCAATATTTTTTGGCCAATATTTTTGATCAAGCACTCATCGTATTTTCCATCAAGTAACCTTCTTTCTAATGACTCTTTTAATTTTGTATAAAATTTACTTGAATCAATGACAGGATCCTTTCTTGATCCTTTTTCATAAAGGGTTTCTCCGCGAAAGCGAAGAACACTTCAGCATCAGTAGAGTATCTGTAATATAACGCAGCTTATTTACCAGTAATTCTGCATAAGAATACAATTCTCTACTATTCTTTACCGAAGCATGATAAATTACGTAAAGTTTATCAATAAATAATTGGAATCTATTTATAACAAAATCATTTACTGATAATTTTAATCTGTGATCAGTGAAATACCAAACTTTAATTGAAGGAAATCGTTCACATAGCAATTTTTGACTCTATTTATACAACCTAACATCCCAGCTGCACCGTTGCATGCTAGAGAAACTAAATATTTTTTAAAATAATCTTCTGTTATTCCATAAAGACATTGAAGTAAGTAGTCAAAAACTCCTTTTGCCGTTAATTTTTCAAGTTCTACTAAGTCCAAAAACATATAAATCGGTGAATTCATTTCAAGACCTTCAATACAATTTCTGGCATATATCATGAGGTTACTTTTTTGCTTATGGGCGTCTATTATCAAAGAAATTTTATTCCTTGATTCAACAATTTTTTTGAAGACAGTTTTTTTCTCATTTCGTCACTTATATGATTCACGATGTTTATATATGCATTTTTTGAGTGAAGAATATTACCCATTTCGATTCCGTTGAGTTCCTGTAAATCAATTTCTGTTTCAAAATGATGAAAGGATTGATTTTCTTTTGCTACTTTGTACGAAGTTCGAAAAACCGTCCCTTCAGCCGGGAAGGTAATGGTTACAGTCTTTTGGTACTGTGATGGGATAATTCACATTGATTACCTGCCAAAGGGGTCACCATCAACAGCGCATACTACACGAACCTGCTCGACAAAGATCTGCGCAAAGCTCTGAAGAACAAACGGCGGGGNGTTGACATCCATCCCATTATTGCAACAGGACAACGCACGTCCCCGTACAGCGAAGTTGACTGCCAGTACTATGCAACGATTGGGCTGGACACATTTGTTTCACCCCACAAATTCACCGGACCTCGCACCGAGTGATTATCACCTTTTCTCGGTGTAAAGCTCACTCTTTGTTCCCTAATAGATGTAGGCCATAGGGGGAGCTTTAACAAATAAATTATCTCTATTTAGACTTTTTTTTAATAATAAGAATATCGCATCCAATTACCACCAGTGCAGTTTGCAAAGATATATTACCAGATGTTATTCTTGCTGGAGATAACTCAAATCGAAATCTTAAAATCGTTTAGAATAATAAAAAAAATAATTAAACTCTGAATAAATGAATGACCAAATTGACCAAGCTATGTATGACTATATGCAGTTTGATCAACTTGATCAGTGTAGTGACGATACAACTTATCAATGAGAATGAGAGAACTATAATCAAATAACAATTCTACAATGTAAACCAAACAAATTTTAATTATTAATAACCGTATAAGTGGTATCGGATTCTTACACCAAGTCTTTGCAAAAATGTAACTGGAGAATCTAACGAAATGTGAATTGTAATTCAATTTTGAAAAATATTAGTCGGAACCGGTTATCGGTATTGAGTCGGTAAATCAGCAAAAAGGATGATGCACGCTGATTCAATCACGATGATGATTTCTTTGTTATTCGGTAACAAAATGCTACTCAAAGACGTAGCTGATATTTAGGAATTTACGTAACAGCAATTATAATCAGAATTTATCTCGCAATAAATTTGTTTTGCTATATTCGTTTAGCCAATTTGAGATTAATTAATTTCTGTCGTTTAGACAATTTGATAATAATTAATTTCTGCATTGATTGCAATTTGAATTCGAATTCAAATTGCAATCATGAAATTAATTATAAAAAATAAATGATAACGTATAATATAGTCTTCTTTTCTGCGTTTTCCATGACCTTCTTTTTCTCTTAAATAAAAAGAACTTTTCTTTTAACTTATCTCTTTCTTTAAACACATAAATAAACTGATATATACAAATAAATAAAATAAACTATAATCACAGAGACCAAACTGAAATAAAAAGATTAAAAAATAAATAAAATAAAAAACAAGATCGGATACACTCACGCAAACGTAGATTATACAGTCGATAAAGAAGATGTGTTAACTAAAAAAAGTAAAAGAAAACGAGACAAATCACCACATACGATGGAAATACAAAAACAATAAAAAGGTTTACGTGAAAAAAAATCCCAATGCAAACATACAAAATAAGTAAGGCACTACCGTATTGCCTTTTACTTCTTTGATTGTCATTACTATTTCTTTTGTTGCTGTTTGGTTTGTGTTTGTAATATCAGTTTGTACTGATTGTGATTCTGCTTTGTTATGAATTGAGTTGATTTGTTTGTTGATGAAGTGTCTCTCAAAAAAATACTCTTTTTTGTGTGTGTGTAAGGCCTTTACACTCGACATTGAAGAAACCTCTTCTAGGACATCATTTCGCGAATTTGGATGAAATGAAAACAGCAGTCAGTGCGTGGATTGCGGAGACACCGCGTATTTTCTTTGATAATGGTATTAGGAAGTTGACATAGAGATGGGAAAAGTGTGTGAAACTGAATGGTGATTATATTGAAAAGTTCGATAGGGATTCTGATGAGGATTGATCAAACGTTTTGAAATTTTGTTACTTATCAGTCCGCGAACTTTTGGGACACCCCTCGTAATTGTGAAATTAATAATTAATTAATTGTAATATAAATTTTTTAAAATTTTAAATAATAAGCACTATACTAATATTAAATCAATATTTGCTTGTTTTAATTATTAGTTTGATAGTAAAACTGAAATTTTGAAATATCATTCAGGTTGTTTGTCTTTCAATTTCATAACTTACCAATTGATTAATAATTGATTTAGGTAATAAAGAACAAAACGTATGCCAAAGAAACAAAATTACATGACACTTACTGAGAAGATATCTATTTTGGATAAAATATAGATAATGCTATCAAGTCTTACTCAACGGCAACTAGCCACCCAGCTCAACGTTCCTCGTACGACTCTCCAGACACTCACAGTCAATGAAGCTGAACTGCGTACAGCTGCTGCTATATCTGATTCAAAAAATGAGCTGGAAGTGAAGTGTAATCGCACAGGAAAAGAGCCCGAAGGGGAAGAAGCACTACCTTTGTGGTTTCAAAAGGCAATTGAGAAGGGCTTCTCTCTTAGTCGACCAATACTAAAGGAGAAGCCAGAGTCCCTGGTGACAAAAATGAGAAAAGTTTATTTCAAAGTTACGGTAGGCTGGCTTCATCGTTGGAAAAATCACAATAGCATTATATACAAACGAACGCACAGAGAAGCAAGAAGTGCAGACAGAGAAGGCGCGGCTCTGTGGAGTCAAACTGTGATTCAAGGTCTGCTGGGAAAGTACAGTCTTGAAGACATTTACGATGCCGTCGAGGTAGACTGTTTTACTGTGCTACTCATGATGGTTCACTTGTTTTTCGCAGCCATATTCTAACAGGTAACTAAAGAGTTATGGAGCGAATGACGGTGTTGGTATGCTGTAACATGAGTGAATCAGACCGTCAAAAATTATTAGTCATTGGCAAATCAACCGAACCACGTTTGAAGGAAGTCAACATAAAAGCTTTACCAACAGAATACGCCAACAACAAGTCAGCCTGGATGACAAGTGCGATCTTCACATCCTGGATTAAGAAATGGGACCATCAGTTGTCAAAACAAAAGCGGAATATTGTACTTATAATTGATAACGTTCCTTTTCATAAAAAATTTCCAGTCTGAAAGCTATCCATCTCGTATTTCTCCCATCAAATATAAATTCATTGACCCAGCCATTGGATCTAGGGGTGATTCGAAACCTGAAACATTTTTATTGGCAAAATGTATACCAACGTCTTGTAGATGCTCTACAGGCAAATCACATCCATGAAAAGTTCACAGTATCTGATGTATCACAGCAGATAACCATCCTCTATGCTATTTTGATGATATCCACAGCATGGAACGCAGTCAAAGATTTGACAATTAAAAACTGCTTCCGTAAATCTAGCTTTCACATTCATGATGAAGAGCTTAACAAATCAGACGTAGATTACGAGACCCATGAAGGCAGTGTGATCGTAGACTACATCAAGATTGACTCGTAGCTCCAATGCCATGAGCATAGCATGGCAGATGAAGAGTCCAGCATAATTGCAGCAGTTGCTACCAACCGATCTCGTCAGGAAATTACCGTAAAATCTGACACTAGTGATGATGAAGAAGTAGCTTTGTTAAAGCCCTCTATTTTGTAGAAATTAAATTTTAAAAGTATATTTAGAATGATGTTTTGAATTCTTTATTTAAAAAAAATATATTTTGTTTATTATAATAAAAAAGTTATGCAATAAAGACTTAAAATCTGGAAAATAATAACTTTAATTTAAAAACTTAAATTAAATTTTAAAAGTATATTTAGAATGATGTTTTGAATTCTTTATTTAAAAAAAATATATTTTGTTTATTATAATAAAAAAGTTATGCAATAAAGACTTAAAATCTGGAAAATAATAACTTTAATTTAAAAACTTAAAGGTTTCTTTGCTTCCTTTTGAACTCACCATTTTAATTGTTCCTCCAAATTTACCATATAATTGACGGCATAATACATTATTCTCAGGAGCCTTAAAATTTAATGGACATAGAGGGTACTTAGTTCCATTTACTTCTGTTACCACGGTACTCATTGAATATTCTTTTTCATCTTCAAGAATAATTGAAAATCTTGTCTTAATATAAAAAAGCAATTTAATACATTTCATCAATTTTATGGAAAATTTATTATTATAACAAAATATCTCATTCTAATTGATAAGTTCCTTTTTTTAATAAACATTATTAAAAAATTGAGTTATAATAAATAAATAATTTATTTCTAGTTTGAGATGAATTAATATATAGCAATTAGATTTATTTAGAATATACAGTAAAACTTCATTGTAATGAATTCGCTTAAAAAACGTTTGTTAATACAGACTGCTTTTTATGACTCCTTAAGTCTGTACTAATAAAGGGCTACGGTAATTGTTAATTATTTAAAAATTATTTTGAGATATTTAAAATATAAAACTGACAAGCGCACAGAACAATTATTCGAACCTTAAAATAATCTTTTAATTATTGTTTAAGGATACGAAAAGAAACGTCCAAATTAGTGTTAATTAATTAATTTATGTAAGATCGGTTCCAAAAAAATATAAAATTACAATAAAATACATCAAAATCACAAATTTTTAAACAATTATTAATAAGAACAATATGGCTTTCCACACATTGATTTTCATCACAGTTTGATTTGTGCTTGGCAAAATTCTGAGCAAAGTTATCGTAATTACTGTTGGTTGAGGTAAGCGTTAAAGGTAGAATTATGAGAGTATTAGTAGACTTGGGCTGCTCGACAACGATGGTGGAGCAGCGACCAATAAATCCGGAGAACATAAAGAAAATTTCAGAATGTCTTCAAACAGTGTTCAGGCCAACAGATGTTCGAAAAAGGGTGTGGACGAATATCGAGGTGCGGGGACATCGAATACGGTGTTAGACATTGCTGGCGGACGACCTCAGTGGAATAGGCGAAAGTTGGCTGAAAGTCGGCGTTTTTTTCAGATGGACGCCATAGCGATGTTTGGCGGCGTAACCATCAATAGGGGTCGCTCTAACATTTGGGATGGGTCGAACACCGAAACCATGACTTATGGGATGAATTACAAGGATGGCCAGAATGCACCAGTTCAAGTGAAAGCGATATCAGTGAAAATATAAGCGCCCAGAAGAGCGGCATCCCGACCGCACGAGACATTGGTACCACTAATCACTATAATGGATCCCGACTTCACAGTGAAATTCAATGGGCGCTCTTGTTCGATGACATGGAACTGGAAAGGGGGTCAGGCTCCTCCGGTGCATCATAACGTTGCGAGCTATGCATCAATCATATTCCACGAAGATGAATTCATTGCCGAATAGGACGAATGGAAGAAGAAAGGATTAATGTTTGAATGTGAGAGTCAACAATGGCCATCATTCTCGTTAAAAAGTCAAAGGAAAAAATCTGGTCGGTGCTCGATTATTAGCCCAATAATATTGGGGCCTAAATGAATCTATCTCAAGTCACCGCAGGAAGCTTAGTTTGCGCGGATAAACTAAGGAATTGCTATCGAATCGGAAAAAAACCTGAAAATCGTGAATCTCACACGAGCGCATCTGCAAATTCAGGTAGATCAGTCTCTGTGGTAAAATCAGGCAGTGAATCACCAGGGTCAATCCTGGCGGCAAATCAAGCTCTCAAAGACGCAATGAAATGTGGCCTTCGCGAATTCGAATTAATGACTGACTCAGCTACCGTACGAAAGTGGCTCACCGCAGCACTATCTAGGACAGAAGGAATCCAATCACATGCCCTCAGTGAATTATTAATTAAACGTAGAGTTGATCTTTTTAGGCAAGTGGTCAAAGAAGATGGCATCAAGATGATGATCAAACTAGTACAATCAGTGGATAACAAAGCGGATGCACTAATCCGAGTACCAAGCAGTTGATTGGCAGTATCAAAAGAAACGATGGTGCCTGCAGTAACAATATTAGAAGCGCTATACGGGGGTGGCGACGGCTTGAAAAGACTATATGAAGACTTTTAGATAATTTCAGAACTTTCAGAGGAAACTGGATTAAAAAACTTCTTCGCCAATTAGAAAAGGAGGCTCCTTTCAGATGTGTAAACCGACCAAGCGGGAACGGCATTGTGGAATGGAGTCATCGCACAATCAAAAGAATGGTAGCTCGAAGTGGAAGACAATTGGTGTCATGGTAGCGTGGTACAACGCAACACCAAATGCCGAAGATATAATACCAGCATCCACCGTGTTTGCACAGAGGATATTATTAATGCCGAAAGATTTTTCTTTAGCACAGCCACAACAGCACGAGCACGATTTGAAAGCTGAGATGAAGTATTCATCAAACCATCTCCACCAGCGAATTGCATGACGAAGTGGACACGAGCAACAGTAACAGGAGTTCCTCAGACGCACCTGATCGAAGTCAATGGGAAGTCATACCACGTCAGCCATGTGCGTCGTGTTTCCCCAACGGATCATATTCAAACGGAAACCAGCGACCAAGAGAGTAATGCAAACGTGAGGAATATTTTAAATTGTTTGAATGTGTAAATGTATGGATGCTGTATGTTGATTTAAGTATGTTGAATTTAGAATGGTGATTCTCCCACCCAGATGGAAATTGGTATTTTTTTATTTATGTTTAAAGTGATTGACTATTCGAACATAATTAAAATAATCATTTTATAAGTTTATATCTTTAATTTCAGAAATAAAATTAAGTTTAATCATTTTTAATAATTTGATGTCATTTTTATTATTTTGGGATTTATTAAAAAATGGTAAAAATTAATATTTTTAATCAATATTTTTAGAGGCTAAATATTTTAAAAAATAATTTTGAAAAATTGTTCAAATAATCATGATTAAAATCAGAAATAAGAAAACCAATTAGAACGATGGCAAACGATAAAAGACCTTCAGAGAGTCTTAATGACTCTAAATGTAATTGCAATAAAGATTTAAACGAGACTTGTTTAGATGTTCTTAATAGTCACAATGAGAGCTGCGAGAATTGAGTGGTAGAGTGATGTGGAAACAGAACAACCCAGGACAGACGATCAACAGGTGCTTATTAACACAGGGTGCCCCCATTAGGTAATTCAGCCACCAAGTCGATTCAGAGATTTCGTGTGCGCTAGCTCTCAAGTTGATGATGACGATAAGGAGCCCCATTGCTCAGAAAGTGTGTGTCTGTGTGCCTTAAAGGCAGGGGTATGTGATAAAGTGAAGGAATAAAATTCATTTGTTTAAATTGATAGTTTGAAGTTTTGCAGAATTATTTGAATGACGATTGTAGAGTACCCACTACTTCAGATACCATAGTGTCGCATATTAATGTACATTTTTTGTGTATGTTATTTGAATGTTGTTGTGATGATAATTTTTGTTGTTCACGTTTCTCTTATCCTTAACTTGTCTCATTCGGAAGCAAATATTCCTGTTGGTGCTGGTAAAACAAGATCTAAAATGCCGTTTTGTCAAGAAAGAAATTATGAATTATAATAATAATATAATTATAATATAATATATAATTATAATATAATAATATAATTATAATAATAATATAATATAATAATATAAAAATCAATAAATATATTGAAAAATAATTCTTACCAAATTACC
The DNA here is from genome assembly GCA_001938485.1 of Girardia tigrina. Classification (NCBI taxonomy): domain Eukaryota; kingdom Metazoa; phylum Platyhelminthes; order Tricladida; family Dugesiidae; genus Girardia; species Girardia tigrina. The sequence goes on along the minus strand of MQRK01252108.1, from coordinate 1,513 downwards.
GAACAATTTTAATTTTCGAGAGCGTATACCTGGATTTTACCTCTATTAATCGTCAAAAGGATTTCAAAAAAACGGAAACAATCCATCAGATCGTCTACAGAACACTGATAACATTCCAGCAAATTAATATCGCGATCTAAGACATATCCGACGTYATTTGACGGTAAATATACGATCTCGTGCCAGTGTAAACCCATGAACCCCAGTTGTTCCTTTATTTCCATCACAATCATACTGAACGGTTATTTATTTTGTATCGGACGTTGTGTAAATATCATTTAAACATCTGAGTTTTTGTTTGGTTTATTTTGTCATTTTTTTAAGTAAAAGCAACCTCAAAAAGCACAATATCAGGACTTTAGGTTGCTTTTACAATGAATTCTTTAATCAATATTTTTAGAGGTTAAAAAATTTTTCTATTTTTTATTGGTTTTAGCAAATGGGAAAATATATATTTTAATAAAATATTCACTCAAAACTTATTGCATAATAATTAAAATGATAATTAATTATTGAAAAAAATTAATTTGATTTATTTATTAAATATTATAAAAATTAATTAACTTATTTAAAACTTTAAAATTATTTGAAATTAAAAATAAATTTAAACATTACATATTTTTAGATAATAAGAATTAAAATATTAGTCATCCATCTGGGTAGGAGAGACACATTTCCAAATCAACATACACATTCAAACACAAAACATCAAACATTCAAATATTCCTCACATACACAATAAATTTTGGCGATTATTTGAAATTCGATTTCTTTTTCTCTTATAATCTTTATTTAACTTTTTTCAAAAACAAAAATGAAGCCAATAAATTCTTTCGACGAATTAATTAATTGAATACCTCCAGACTCATTTATCGATCGGTCACTCGATTATCACAAACGGAAATACCAAAATATTTGTGGCACAATTTGAGATGATGAAGAGAAATTGTCTCGGAAGAACAAAGTTTTGTTTCGTCATGATATTTCACGACTGTTTTCTTGAAAAAAATATTTCTATTCAAATAATCAATGAGCGAGATGACATTCCGATCGGTTTTAAGACCTTTGAATCGAAAATGGACAACAGAGTCCGTGAGAGAGAGGGATGTGTGTCATCGAGACTCGTTCGAGATCGTCATTTCTGCGAACTAGCTATTAATCAACATTTGAATCTTTCGTCGTCGATGAAGTTGCACGCGGTGTCGATTTTCGCGGACGACCCCCATATCACAGAATACCTGGAAGACGCGACTGCGGTGAAACTGGTCGAGGGCGTGTTTTTCGACAGGTTGTTTATGGACATAAACGGGTTTGATGGTGGCCCCTATAACATTACCCATACGCCATTAAAATACGGTAAAAATTGTATACCGCTAAGATTCGCCTCCTCCACATTAGTAGGGGAAAAATGTATGTTCTCCACCACCCCCCCCCGGGGGGGGTCGTAACTAGTTACCGTGGTTGCCATGGCAACGGTCGCGGTTACCATGGCAACGGTCGCGGTTACCATGGC
>MQRK01252107.1:12101-26042 GCA_001938485.1 Girardia tigrina | reverse complement strand
GCGAACACAACACACCTCACTTTCAAGAAAACTTATATACAAACACCGCTTAAAGAAAATCAAGGCTTTGTACAAAAAAAACGAAAGCAACACAAAGGTCAAAAGACATACAAACAAAACAGTCATGCAGTGTCAGTAAGTAGGGCACTACAGTTACCTTTAAAGTTTTAGAATATTCGGCTTTATTTTTTTTAAGATTGATCAACTTCATTTACAGACATGTTTTAATGGTTTCTGAAGGTCATCGACAGATTGAAAAATTATTTCAATTTCGTTTTCCAGATTCTCTTCAAACTTTAAAAAATTTGAAATCGAATAAGATTTCATTTTTTAAAAGCCTTTTTATTTATTATACAATTTCAATTCTTACAGTAAAACTAATTCAAAATTTCACAAACTTTTCTTTGTTAAGAAACACAATTTTCTTTTAAAATTTTCTTTTTGTTAATATTGTATCTTTTTTTAAAAACAGTTTAATTACAGTTTTCCTAAAAATAATAATTTTAGAACATAAAGGATAAATTAAAATCACAATTTTGTTCATAATTCTGATCTTCCAACCTTTTTTAAATAATTTGTGTTAAGTAGAGGTGCACTGAACTCTGACTGGAGCCGGATTCCGGCCATATTTTATCATCCGGCTCCGGCCAAAATCGGCCGGTTTTAGCCGGAGATTTATTTATTTATTGAAACAATTATGTCATTATAAAAGCATTGAAATATTTCTATAAATGCAGTGGCGGATCCAGTATTTTGAAAGGGGGTGGCTACGATTTTAAACAAGTTTTCTTTAACGTTAAAATATTTTAGCATTTATTTTTACGAAATTAAGAGTATATTCTATGTTTCATAGATAAAAAACTCCAAATCACACAATCTATTCATAGAAGCACATGGTAAATAGAAACTACAAAACTCAGTCATAAAAAAAGTGATTGTGCTTGCATCTTACGTAAATGTACCGCAATGAACATATTTGCAATTTGTTCCGTTGAGACACAAGTTGATGAAATATTATAGTACATTCCAATCACACACAAATCATGGTGTCGGAAATTTCGTCCCTCACAAATTTGTCCCCGAGATAATTGGTGTTTTATTAATAAATAAAAAATACTAACGTGATAAATTTATTGATTAAAATGCAGTTTTTAAGAAAAATATTACAAAAAATCATTCCAATTATGGGAACGAAATATGCACTTCAAATGTAAAATAATTTTTATATTTATATGAAATATAAATTATAAATTAAATTAAAAATAAATGCTAAAAATAAAATCAAAACTAAGAAGGATTTATTTTTAAAATTTATTGATCCAAATTAAAATTGCAGATTTTTTAACTTAGAAGTTAAAATAGATGCAATACCTCTCAGATACTCATTATTATTACGTCTTTTATTATATTATTATTTGTACGAGGATCTTCATTTAACGTTCTCTGATATTGATTCCACATCTGTATTTCAAAAATAGGTGATCTGGCTCTACTACGTACCTTTTTTTCCAATGTATGTATCTTCATAATGTGAAGATATTGGAAATACTTTAATAGGAATTTTTTCACTGTCTAGGAATTCTTGAAAGATATCTGGAACATCAAGATAGGTGAATAAATCCAAGACACGGAATCATTCTGACCCATATTGCAAAATTATGATCAGTTACAACCAGTAATTGAATATTATAATCCTAACCCGAATTGTAGGGCACGAATTTTCCAGAAGACGAGTATTTTTAATTTTTAATTGTTAATTTTATTTTATTTTTCTGGGGACAAATTTACCCGGGGACAAATTTTCCGGATCCCCACAAATCACTCAGTCTATCAGTTTTCATCGTTGTTCGTAGACATTAGTGAATGCGACATACACAAAAGAATGAACGCTCTACGTCATAACTCCCAAGAATGAAGAATAGCTCACGAATATTTGGGAAGAATTTAGAGTCAACGTATTGTTGAAGAAGTTGACTGATTGACATTCCAGAAGTTTTGTCCTTCACACACTAATGTTTCCATCGTTATAACTCGTTATTAAGAGTAGAAGGGTTTGGAAGAATATCATACGATTAAGCCACTTGTTGTTTTGATAATATTTCCAACTCATCGTTGTCTTTAGTGGCAAAAATTTGTGGATTAAAATTACATAGCTCATAATATGCTCCTTTATCTTCTGTAAAACATGCTACTTATTCAAATGAAACCTTGTCGAGGAATGAAGTGGCTACATTGCGTTTGTAGTACTCAAAAGGCGAGTTAGCAGGTCTTTTTAAACGATGAATTTTACAATTACAAAACCTAAGAGTTTTTTCAGTAGAATTAACAGACTGCGTAATTTCTTTGGCTTTGCGATAAATTGTGGAAAACCAGTCGTCAGCATTTGCATGGGGTGTGGAATAGAAAGAAGAAATTTGTGAAACTTTTTGAAAGACCCGATAAACATCCATTAACTCACCCTAAAGACATGCTACAATTGGATGCATTGGCTTCAAACCTTCCTTTGCCACAACAAAATTGACAGTGTGGTCGTAGTTAGTAAATATATGTAATAATCCATTGGTTTTAGAACTAGTTTGAGAATCCCAATTTCATGCTTCTGCTTTGATATAATCATACAGATCATGGTCATCAGAAGGTGTTATGATTTCATCAAGAGCGCGGACAATGTAGATGTAAAGTTCTTCAATGGTATTAAATGTGCTGTGACGCTCCAGTTATCGTGTTTTGCAAAGGTTCTTCAACTTTGTCTTATTTAACTCCGGTGCTTGAGCAGAAATTCCCTCGGAGAAAGCATGGGCGCTTTCGTGATTTATCGAAAAAAGAAAACAGTTGTTGGTAAGAATTCATCATATTTCTAATAGACCAAATGCCACATCCATAGCAAATTGTTAGACTTAAAAGTGAAGGACATATCCTTGGTAGTCTGCAAATGGTTCCCATTTTTAGAGAAAGTGTGAAACCATTTTCTGTCTGAACTCATAGATGCCGTCGTATCATATATTTGCCCTTTACAATTCGTGATGTTAATTCTTTCTACTTCCAGTGCATTTCTGATAGCCAGTGCAATAGACTCTCCTGTAATTCTCTCGGTCTCCACCAATCGCATTAATACTTCCATCTTTTTTAGGCTGTTCTTGAAATGTGTCAAGAAGACGAATACAAACTGAAATAATTTCACGGCCATCTGAGTTTCTCTCATCTGAAATTATTGAAACATGTGAACAGGCTTTTAGATACTTACGAAAATAGTCACGAACGAGGTTTGCAGCAATGTTTATGATCTTGTTTTGTATAGTCTTGTTGGTGTACAGGGCATGAATATATATATATATATATATATAGAGAGAGAGAGAGAGAGAAATAGTAAATTTTAATAAAAATGGAAAAACTAATTATTTGTTTTAATAACAACACTCATCCATACAGGTGAATTGATTATTAATTAGTGACCTGAAGATGACGGAAGATCCATCGAAATATATTGTCTTAAAATATATTTTTAAATGGATGAGTGTTGTTTTTAAAAGTAGATTTTCATCCGGACTTCGTTTTATCAATAATTATTTGTTGGTTGTTTTTGTTTATTTATTTGAAAGAAAATTTTCTTTTCCTTGACATTCTTTAACATATTAAAATTTTCAACTTGATTTCGTTTCAGCACAGTCATCAATTATAGTGGAATGATCTAAATTTAATGTAAAATCTGTTTCTAATGATAAAATCGATAATGCATTTAAGCGTTTTTCTTTTATATTTGATCATAAATATGTTTTTAATCATTTCAAAAATGAAAAACTGCGTTCTGAAGAGCAATTACTTATATGTGCTAAAAATTTCCAAAGAAAATTAAGCGACCTTTTTTGTTTGGCGCCCCTAGGCAGTTGCATAGGTTTGCCTATTAGTAAAAGCGCCCATTTTGATAATACCGACACCATAGTTAGCATAATTTGTTTTGTTTTTAGCAATCCATAGTGAAATTGATGTTTATTTCTTGTTTTGAATCAATATTTCTGTAAACAATAAAACGGTGTTGCTTATAACACTTCCTTACTTTCTTTTTGCTCGTTTATTTATGATGCAAAAAGGATAAACCAATTTTTTATGACAAGAAACAAGAGGGGGTGACTAGCCACCTTATAAATGTTTATTATGTGAATTTATCGAAGAGATATATGTAATTTACAATCCTCCCTTACATTTCAACAGACACGTAACATTCAAAAGACGAATATATCTTATTTCAATCTTTTATTAAAATAAGGCGCTTTGCATGTTCTGGTAGAAGACTGGAAAGATGATAAGTAACTACATCAGTATTAGATAATCATTCAGAAGGAACACTGGTTGGAGGCGAAGGAAAAAATCATCTGCCAAAGCTTGACAGAAATTGAAAACTTGTCTGGTTGATCTTACACAGTGCAATTGATTGATATCACGAGGAATAGGCGGTTCCAGAATTAGAAGAGTATAAAATATTCTAGAATAATCTTCCATAATTTCTAGCCAATGAATATGCAAAAGAATATTCTAAAACTCTATTAATAGTAACTTCACTCGTCCAGTCACAGAAGTTCGATGCATCTAATTCACAACCCTCCTTTACATTCCAACACACACGTAACATTCAAAACACAAATATATCTTATTTCAATCTTTCTCATGTTAGTGCGTGTGTAGAAAAAGGAATGTGGTTAATAATGGACCGCATGAATGGATGAAAAAGTCAGGCTATCAATTGCGTATATGGATGTAACTGAAGACAAACACACTGTCAATTGATCGTAATGATCAAATTCTGCAGTATTTAAATCCTAACGATATTTTTAGGCGCATTTATTCAAGATAATTTTATCTGCAATAACAATTGGAGATGCATCCATATAAGATAAAATCATTTATTCGTAAAAAATACTTTGTACTAGAATGTCAGATAGTGAAGATGAGATTTTTCCACTGATTCTCCGGCCGGAGACGAATTTTGCCTCCGGTGCATCTCTAGTTTTAAGTTATTTTTGACATTAAAACAGGACTAGGTAACTTTATGTACAGTAGGTCGAAATGGACCAGATTTTGACATCAGAAAATGGTGTGGTTCAGAGATACATTGTTTTAATATTATTTTAATGATTCTAAAAATAGATGTTATAACCATGTTTATATGGTTTAAAAATTTATAAATGAAATTCTAATATAACGAATTACAAAAACATCATCATATTTATTAAAAATGTATTTACTGTATAATCAGTAGCTTCTTTGATGTTGGCTTTCATATAACTATTGTTGGCATTTGAAATTGTTGAAGAACATGCATCTGAATTGTCCGCAATTAAGCGGCCTGTTTCCTATTTATAATAAATTTCATCTGTTTACACTTATATCTGCCACCAAAGTCTATGTGAATGGCTAAGACAATTTTATTCAGGAATGAAAACTTCATTTGAGTGTATATGTTATGAGAAATGAGTTATCTTTCATTTTTGAGATTCTTTCTAAATAATTTTAATTTCAAAATTAACCATTTTAAACTAAAATTTTCTATTTTTAAGAATACAAAATACTGTTAATCCAAATTCATTTCTTCTATTTCATCAGGAATTATAGTAAAGTCAAACATTTTTCCTCTAATTCTGAAATCCCTTAAATCTATTTTCGAATTCTAAACTGACGTCCTTGATTGTTTTGTTAAAAATATCGATGTTTTCTTGATCAACATTTTCAGTTTCATGCTCAATTTTAAATAACAAGAAGAATTGATTTTTTCTTTTTACGGCATATTCGAATACCTTTACCATTCTTCATGCGACTTCAGAATTGTCTGATTATTTAACTGACTCATAAATTATAATTATTTTAATAATTCATTAAATTTTTAAAAAATAACAGTTTGAAAAACCATCTTTTGTTATTAAATTCTAAACCATCCTGACTTATTTCCTTAAGGAATATTTGTATTTCATCAAAATATTTTACAGTTTTGTTAAAAAAAAACCTAACTCTACTTAACCACGCCATCTTTAAATGTAGCAATAAAACTCAATATTTACATTGAAATTCCTTTAAAAAACTCTGGAATCGTGTATGAGTCAAAACAAATCGTATTTATGAACTTCATAACCTTCTCCATTGAAATGTTAGTTGTTTTGTGATTCTTTTTGAAATTTACAAAAGTATTTTCCTTAAATTTATAAGGTAATAATAACAAATAATTGTTAGTGGTTTGCCATCAAATTTATAAACCAAACATGTTTTCTTCGCGTAGTTGGGCCCAATGTATCGTGTTAAACAATCGCTAACTATTTACATCTAGCATTTTTATTTTTTGTGAATTTTACACTCTGTGAATATAAATTACTTTGGTTTATCCTTCAAAGAAACAAGAACACTTCTTGCTATACTCTGCAAATACTTGAACTATTTGTAAATGAAAAATAAACTATTATTTCCAGTTTTTGAACATTTTTCTCATCAATACTCTTATCAAAACAGATAATATCGCTGGTCAACATGTCGTTTTTTACTTATTCATCAATATTGTTTATCATACCTTCAATACAACACTAAACAGTCCTTGCTGACAGTGGCTTTTCTATTATTTTTTTATTATTTGCTTCTTTTTGTAAAATCAAACAAATTATCTGTCTAAGTTATGCAATTTTTCTAATTCACCATCATTGAATGCTTTTCCATTGGTAACAATTTTGTGTGGTGCTTCAAAGGAAGCATACGTAACATGATTATCGGTATAACCAAATTCCTCGTCTCATTTTCTTTTTAAAACCGCAGTAAAAATCACACACTTGATTCAATTAAACAACAAAATCAATTATTTTTTTCCATAATTCCAAATCAACCATTTTTATATTTATTTTTCCTTTTTGTTATATTTAATTTCTTTTTTTTGATTTTAGTTGTTATTTTTTCTTAGTGTTTTTATATACACATTTATTTATTTAATTCTTTTAATTATCTTTACTTTTTTATATTGCTTGTCGAGATTCTTTACATAACAGTAAAATATTTTTGCAACAAAACAAATATCAAGTCCAAAAAACAAAAGAATATTACAACGTTAATCACCAAAAAAGAAATCACAAAGATTTTAGTCGAAAATTTCAATATCAATAAATTTCTAAGTATTGAAACTGCAATCGAATTTCACTGATTTTTTGGGGGTGTACTTCGATATAGGTCCCCCCCATGCGAATCGAACAGTACTTATATTTTTTCCACTCAATACATAAAAAAATAATAAGAAAAAAAATATAATTGCTCCAAGTTCAGATAAAAAAGATATAAGTGATACGCGAGAAAATGAATTTGTTTTAACTGAAGAAATAAAGTAACTTTTTTGAAAACTTTATGTTAGAGGATTTTTGTGATTTCTTTGTTAACAAAAAAAGTAAACGTTACGTATGGAGACGTGGTTTTCTTTATTTCATACTGATGCTAATCTGATGTGTAATGGGCGAATCGGAAGAGTGAATACAGAAGCTTGGTAAACCCAAAATAACCCCCGTGTTGAACCCGAATGCGTCGATTCAATCGGGCAAGATGGCGGCATCTTTTAATCGAAACGCCATCATTCTCGGATAATGCCTGCATAGTGGGGAGTGTTCTTTCTACCGTCTCATACCAGTGCACAGTGCCTTCACGCGAGTTTTCGAACATCAATCGATCCCCCAATGCCTTCCCAACAACGAGGATCGGGTCTACGACGATCATCGATGGGAATCCGGCGCACAACAATTACATAGATCTGTTAATAAATATTTAATTTTCAAACCTCAGGGATGTTTCATCGTCTTTGGAATTTTTTATTGAATTAATTATTACTTAATTAAATTTATTTGATAAGAATTATAGCAATAACATTTTAGGTTAGCGAGGAGTGGATACATTCATAATAATATAAATGATGTAAAATGGGCTCACGATCCTAATGGGAAACATTATGAATTCAGTCTCAATTTGCAAAAATTATACGATATGGGATTTACTGACCGAGAACGAAATGAAAGAATTTTAATTAAATTCCAAAACAATCTTGACGATGCTATTCAAGAATTGATCGATGACTGATTGAGAAACAACATAACTATTGATCATTACCATTGACAAAACTGTTTTATCGTATCAACATCGCCATTTGAAATAAATTTTACTGTTTTACTATTGATTTTTGGTATTGATATTTTCGTTTTGACTTTTATTAAAATGATTTCGGTATTTATTGTGAACGGTGGAATGTCTTGAAGTATTTATTCGGCATGCGACATGATGCCAACCATGTGCACTTTTATTGTATTTATTTCAGCAAACTATCTTTATTAAAATTTATTCCTTCCAAAGCAATTGCAAAATTACGTCTGACTTATTCTTTATTGGTGAGGAGGGAAGTCAGAACAGAAATTTCTAGACAGATCAGAAAAGGGAAAATAAAACCTTTGACACTCCTTAGTAATGTAATTCAAAACTCCTTGTATTGGAAGAACTTTAAAGGTTAATACAGCCCAGCGGCGTAGCCAGGATTGCAGAGGGGGGATGGAAAAAAATTCCTGAAAGATCTAGCAATCTTAAATATAAACTTGGTGGCAAAAATAACAAGAATGAAATAATGTTTATTTATTTTTATTTCTTTATAATTACATGTCCAGCCGACGCTTTCCTTTGCGGAACTCGTGAATAAAATCTTCAAACGATACTTCTATGTCACGATGAATGCTCAAAAACATTAATCCATTGAGTCTTTCCTCTCCTGTCGTATTTCTGTCATCGGTTTTGAGTTGTTTCATCTTACTGAATGATCGTTCGATATCATCAGTCGTTACAGGAATCACATTGTAAATTTTTAGTAATGTAAAAACATTCGGGAACAATTGTTGTGGGCAATTTTTAAGGTGGTCTATTGCTGTTTTTGGCTTCTCGGCTAAATTTTTCAATCTTTTCTGCCACATTTCAACTTCTGCTAAGAACATCTGAAGTGTTCCGTTTAAATCGTCTGCATAGAAATAAAAAAGATGATCGAGACTAAGTTTAACGTCGTCACTCAAGAACCAATCTGATTTGTACATCAGGATACTGAAACAATTTTTAGGGCATTTTATCAGGGGGGGTGGAAATCCACCCAATCACCCCCCCTGGCTACGCGCCTGATACAGCCTATCTAGAACTTCGGTTACTTGGTATGGTAGAGACGAAAATTCACCCGTTAAGAATAAAACAAGTTAAGAGTAGTAGAACATTTTAATAAAACAATTTATTAAAAGCATTGACCTTGAGTGCAGGTTGTAATTGTAAGAGTGAATGCAAGTCCGACTGTTGGGGTTTCGAAAAATGCATATGAACATTTTGATAAAATTTTATATAGGAAAATTTTTTAAATAATTCTTTTGGTAAAATTATTAATTTCAAATAAAATAATATTTAGTTTAACAAAACTTGGAATCAAAAATTATAAATATTTTAGTCTTTGTTTTATTTTATCAATTTTCAAGGCTGATGAAAATTACTATATAAATAGCAGTAAATCTAGTTTTAGTTTACCCAAAAATATTTGCTGAAAATTTGCCTAACAAGAATTCTCATAACAAGTAACGTAAATACAAAATTTATTTTATTTTTATTTTATTCTTTTAAAATATTATTCGTTTAAACCATAAGTATCCTGTATGGGAGAAAAAGGTTTAATTTAAATTAAAACATTCGTTCGTTTTGGGGATTCACAGTTTTTACTATAATCTGTTAACTCGTACGAAACATTGTTTTTGTGTTTGTGTTCTGTCATCAAGAATTGAATTATTATTATTATTTTTGACTTGTTAATTTTTGTTATTTGAAATAAAGTTTCATAAAAGAATTTGTGTTCATTGTCTATATATTTATGTTGGAAGTCCTTTCTGATTAATTGGAGTCAGATTAAAGATTACAGATTAAAGAATAAAGATTTACGATTAAAGATTTAAGATTTTGTGTTTAAAAAGTAAATAATTATATTAAAGATTTTTAATACCCAACACGACTACAGCATAGAAAATTTGGGATCAAACCCTGATCTCCAGTCATGTTTTTATTTCATTATTTTTTCTCATTACATTAGAATGACCGATTATGAATCATTAGTAGCTAGGGAATTCAATCCCGGTCGTTTTTACAATCCAGGAATCCCGAACCTTCTGGATTGATTTGTAAAAATTTTTAAAACAAACGTGATGCATTTATTTTCAAATAATGAAAAACTTTGTTCCACAGACTATATATTTAATACAACTTAATTCAATTGAATACAGTAATCCACATGTTGAAAATAAAATCTCAATAAGGGGAATTTACTAAGAGTATAATGGTCGAAAAAAAGAATGATCGAATAGTTGGTGACTAAACCGGCTCTTCACCCAGAGCAACCTGGATTAAGAGGTGTGTGGACACCTAGCAGGATGAAAAACAAAACCTATCAAAGGGCAGATGAGCTCCTTGGAGCCAACGGCCATCCATACCTGGAGAGGAGATAGGCGCCACCAGGTTCCTTGCCTACTGAGACACTCAAAAAATATGGTAACCCAAGCCATGCTTGTGCATAATTGAGTGCACCCACGGCCCAAAGGCTACAGTGCTTAAAAATAATCACAAAGTCTGGAGAGCAGCTTTGTCATAAAAAGACCGCAGGCAAAGAAAGCTCGCTCTTCATCAATTGTTGTAGGTGGAATGGTCATTAAGGCTTTATATAAAGATTCTAGTATTTTCCTACGCTGACCAATTGATTGATGAAAAGCCATTTTTTTGGATAGTGACTTTCCCATTGCCAATCATCAGCATTATCATTTTTGAAGTCTATTTACTCAATAAATTTTATGCAAACTTTGCACTCTTACTTATTTTTGATGAAACTAGTAAATTAAAAAACAATTTTGCAAAAAACGTTTTATCCAGTAGATTTTAGTCCACATAAAGTATGGATATAATTTTTTTTTATTTACTACACTATTTAAAAGAATAACAATTGCATTTCATTTTCGTAAATTGTATTTTAAAGAATAAAATTGTATTTCAAATAATAACAATTCTATTTCAAAGGCGATAACAATGTTAATCATTTTAAATTATAATTCAATGTATTACACTGTAGAAAACGTAAATATGTTAACCATGGTCAAAATACAATGTTAAGAGATATTTCAAACGTATGTTTTATGTGCAAAAACATAACGCACAGAAATATATACACCATTTTCAATTGAATTAAAAGAAAAAAATGTATTGTATTTTCATTGTAATTCTTTGCCATTGACAAAATTTTTTATGTCGACATAAATAAAACTCTTAAACACATACAAAAATACTTTAATGTAAAAAACAAAAACAAATCTTGTAAAAAATCTTTTATTTTACATACCACCACGCATGTCATTCATACCCAAAGTAACATCGAAGAATGAAGACGAGTCCTGTGCAACTAAAATTAGCAAAGATTCAAAATAAAAATTTCACACACACAAGTAAGAAATAACTTACAATTATTTGAAGAAAATCTTTACTGAATCCCGGGATCCCGATAGTCCAATCCCGGAATTACAATCGAGAAAATATATCCGGGATTGAATACCCGATTAGTAGTTATGCACTTACTGGAGTCTTGATTATATGATGTTACTACTGAATACGGATTATTAAAAACATTTAAACAAGTCTCGTTTAAATCTTTATTGCAATTACATTTAGAGTCATTAAGACTCTCAGAAGGTCTTTCAACGTTTACCATCGTTCTAATTGGTTTTCTTATTTCTGTTTTTAATCATGATTATTCGACCAATTTTTTTAAATTATTTTTTTAAATATTTAACCTCTAAAAAATATTAATTAAAAATATTAATTTTTACCATTTTTCAATAAATCCCAAAATAATAAAAATGACATCAAATTATTAAAAATGCATTTAATTTAAATTTTACTAAAAATTATTAAACTTAATTTTAATTCTGAAATTAAAGATATGAACTTATGAAATGATTATTTTAATTATGTTCGAATAGTCAATCGTTTTAAACTTAATAAAAAAATACCAATTTCCCTCTGGGTGGGAGAATCACCATTCTAAATTCAACATACTTAAATAAACGTACAGCATCCATACATATACACATTCAAACAATTTAAAATATTCCTCACACGGATAATACTCAAGTGATGCAATTATTTTTTGTTAGACATTAGAAGTAAAAGTAAGACGAAATAATTATTGGGTTAGCCAAAAAGTCATTGCGTTTTTGAGTACGTCCTAATAAAAAGCTTGAAAATATAAAACGATGTGATAAAATTTAAATTCAATTATATATTCTGAAACCTGAATTTTCAGATTATGTTTATACAAAATATTAATTGATTTTGTTTTAATTTATTACTTCACCGTCAATTCGAAATGGAAAATCAAAATGAGCATATTCGTCATGTTTTGTTGCATTATTTTCGCAAAAAGAAAACCGCTGTGCAAGCTCATAAGAAGATATGTTTTGTATATGGTAGTGACTTCTTAAAACAACTCTTATGTAATATGTATTCCTCTCGATAATTGTTCACTATTTGAGGGAACAGACGCGCCTCCACCGCGCACATCAACAATTTGTGTGTGCATCGAGGCGTCTTTGGGTTCGAACCAGTAGCGAGTATTGCCCGACTGGTGGTCTCAATGTCTGATGGGGTGGATATTATCTTATATTGTTGTTTAAACGTTTGTTACACTAATTTATTAATCGAGTCGGACGAGAGGACCCCAAGGAAATAAACGTCGGTCAATCCGCGTGTTCCTTGCATATTGCGGTCGGCCTGCGTCACCTCTAACAGGTCTCTCGCCACGATTAACATTTTTCGTCTATTATTATATTTAATTTTAATTGATTTTTAAATGATTTTAACTCCGGTCATTTTAAGTCTCCTACAATCTTGATTGTTTACTTGAAAAGTTTTAATGGTTAACGATGTGTGAATCAAAACTATAAAAACAATCTATAATAATTATTATTTCGAGTCAAATGCCTTTGCTCCATTCGACGAAATTCTAAACCCCCCATTAAGTTTTGAACTTCCCTTCGCGTCTGTTAATTCATAACGTGAATGTCTATCCCTTTCGGAATAATGACCCTTGTTAGTAGCGACTCTATTCATTCAAATTTACCTCGGTATCAAATAACATTTACTAATTTACAAATATTGATTTTATAAATTTGGTTTACACCGCTCTGAATAGATCACAGATTTATACGTAAGAAGGTTTGAGCACAAAAGTCCCATTTATATGTGTATCGAGAAAGACTGTTAACAGAATTATTGTTAGGGTTTTGGAAAAGGCATTTGAACACTTCTTGATAAAATTTTATATAAGTAAAAAAATTAAAATAATTCTTTTGGAAAAATTATTAATTTAAAATAAAATAATATTTAGTCTAGCAAAAGTTGGAATTTAAAATTAAAAATATTTTAGTCTTTGTTTTACTTTATCAATTTTCAAGGCCGATGAAAATTACTATATAAACAGCAGCAAATTTAGTTTTAGTTTGCCCAAAAAATATCTGCAAAAAATTTACTCAAAGAAGAAATCTCTGAAACAAGTAACGTTAGTACAGAAAAGCTTACTTCATTTTAATTTTATTCTTTTTTAAATATTCTTTTAATTTTAAAACTAAAAGTATCCGGTATGGGAGAACAAAGTTTAAACTAAAAGATTACAATATCGTTCGTTTTGGGAGATTCACAGCTTTTACTGTAATCTGTTAACTCATACGAAATATTGTCTGTGTTTGTGCTGTCATCAAGAACTGAATTATTATTATTAGTGTTGGGAACGTTCATAAAATAAAATTTTTGAATGTTATGAAATTATTAGATAAACAATTACATTCCATAAAATATTGTTATAAATATGTTAAAATAGATTTTCAGAAATTT
>MQRK01252107.1:1172-11687 GCA_001938485.1 Girardia tigrina | reverse complement strand
TTGTGTAAAAAAAGAAAATACAAAAGTTCCTCAAAAAATATTTGTTTAAAAAATTCTAATTGTTATAAAAAATAAATTTTGGTGTTCGTTATAATGTCTTGTGAGCAAGAATCCAATAATTAGTTTGACTTGTTAATTTTTGTTATTTGAAATAAAGTTTCATAAAGAATTTGTGTTCATTGTCTATATATTTATGTTGGAAGTCATTTCTGATTAATTGGAGTCAAATTAAAGATTTACGATTAAAGCTTAAAGATTTGTGTTTAAAAGTAATATTTAAATTAAAGATAATTTAATACCCAACATTATTATAAAATCAGGATTTGCGACGTGTCACTTTTCCGTATTCATAATTTTGTTTCTTTATTCTTGTTTAATACTATTGGACAGGAAACCGTGTCTCCATGATTTTTTAGAAAGAGAGGTGGACAGAAGACGGTAATAATCGCCTTTCATTTTATGAATTTCCTCTAGCGTCTCATCATCAATCTCCATCGTCACTGTTTCCTCTCGTAATTCTCTATCGTTTTTTATTTTAACGTAAATTCGCTCATTTAAGCTCAATCGAATCAGATCGAGTGGCTCATCGATTACGGAAATGTCAGAATTTAAAANGTTGCCAGAAATCGGATCCATTTAAATTTCGTTTATCAATTTATTCTTTTTTTTATTTTTTTATGAAACTTTTCCTTTTTAATTCAAAACTCAAGAAAAACGCGATTTGCCACTAAAAAATTCAAACCACTTTCAAAAATTTGTATTGAAAAAAATTGAGACATGATTCTTTCTTTTTTAACTTTTTTTTAAATTGTGATTGCAAATCACAATTATAATTAACACACACACATTCACCAATCATTTTATTTACATATCATTCACAAATGACATTCATACACACGCACTCAGAAATTCACACAAACATGCAAACATAAAGAAAGAAAATTACTATCATTCATTGGTAGAGAAAATTCATGACACAAAATAAAAAAAACAATGAGGCTCACAATTTGTTTCAATAATTTACATATAGCTCACATTATCGATTGATAATGAAAATCTGTATTTTAATGTAATTTATTTACAATTAATTTTGTTTTTATATTTAATTATTTATTTAATTTAATTATTATTTTTTTTATTTAATTTAATTAATTTATTTTCTTTTAATTTAATAATTTAATTACTTAATTATATTTTTATTTATAGACTGAGACTGGCAAAAATGTTCGGTCAAAATTGGCAATTCTCCGCTCCAACTATATTGTTAATATACTTATACATCAACTATCATAGAAGGAATCCCAGATATAATATAAACCTCCTTTTGATTTAGTTTGTTACTTTCAATTTCGGAAAGTTCTTAAATTCTCCTTGGTCATTCTCACAGTTTATCTTTGAATAAAAAAATTAAAATATATCTTTGGCCGCTGATACTATTTTCCGTTTATCGTTTCATTTCAGTTTTAGTTGATCATCGAATTCCTTTTTTATATATTAACCAACTTACAAAGAGTATTTTATTTAGTGAAAACTTTTGCAGAGATAAGGATTGTAGAAGCTGCAGAAAACTGGAAACATGATTTCAAAACGAGAGTGAAACACACAAGAAAACAAAATGTTATATCGATAAAGAAATAAAAGGATATTTCAAAATTCCCCAATTACTTTTATATACTATTTACTTTACAAGTTTTACCTTGCCAAAAAAAATTTTCTTTTTTATTTGATTTGTTTTATTTTAAAAATTTTTGTTTGTAACTCATTCTAGTTATTATATACTCCTCAACCATAATTAAGTTTTACTCACATTATCTACATACCATCACACGATCTACCCAAGTTATTTTATACGCTCTCTTTATCGTACATAAACGGAGACTGAAAAGATCAAATTTGTCTACTGATTAATCATCATCATGAATTATCGGTCACGAATGGACAGACCGATTTATCGAATAAATTATGAGTCCCTAATTAAACTATTTGATCATGCATTGGCGAAATGCCTATTATTCAAACCTTCACCCAAAATTGTTTCATATTAAACAGCGATGGCTAAGTCCACCCGAAACATTGACCAGACCATTTGCAATATCAAACCGAACACCAGGCGAGATCGCCATAAATATTAAGCTAATAGATTCCATTGCTAGACATTAAAGAACAATCTATAGGTTGACTTCATTCCAAAACTATCGAATCGTTCAGTTGCACCCCACGGTTATATACCTGTTTACATTCTACCATCCGCCTTAACTCTCGACTCTACGACTTAACACTCGTTTCCCTCGTTCTCTCTTACTCTTCAATTACAGTTAGATTTTATATACACTATATACACATTTATCGTGTTCCCTCCTTCTCAAGACATTTTCGTTGACTATGAGCCCCCATCCACTTTTAAGTTAAACGGCAACTCGCATTGATTCTAAATCTGTCTCTCAATAACTCAACAATAATTGCGGGAACAGACACAACTCTTCCGCACACATCAACGAGTTGTGTGGACGTCAGAGCGTCTTCGGGTTCTCTACCAGTAACGAGGATTGTCCGACTGGTAGCTCAGCTTCTGGAGGGGTTGATAATTTTACTTCTACGATTACTCAAATTCACTTGGATCTATCCATACTGAACAAAGAATGTCTTAAGGAAACAAGCGTCGATCCGACCACGTGCCCCTGTGCACGCTATGGTCAATCTGCACCGTCTCCCAAAGTTTCTTCGTTCTCGACGTGAATCATTTATGTACACATTTATGTTTTATAATGTACTGAAATTTAACTCTGTTTCCATACTGACACCCCTGCGTAAATGCTTTTGAGATATGGAAATTTTTAGATTGTAAATCCATTACATTTAGTTGTATTTTAAAGTAGCGTAATAGAAATCGTTGGCGATATTTTGGAGTTTAATCTTGGAAATGCGGCAGGTGAATATCGAAAAAGGAACAAAATTTAGTTTAATAACGTCCGATTTTTGTTTCAGTCAGTCCTTATTAATTAACCATTTTTAGCATAATTTAAGTTGACCACTGTGTCGTTAACGGCCGAATAATTTAATCAAGTAATTAGACAATTAAGTCACGACGTTCAGTTTAAATTATCCATAGGTCTCAACATTAATTCGAACAAGTACAAACTATGTTCCTCGGACGAAATATTTAACACCTTTTTTCAGATTTATAAAGTTAAAATGAATGACGGCAGAATATTAAGTCAAAACTTTCTCAGGCTCTTGAGGGTACCCACAAAATAAATAGGAAGAAACTTGTTGTAACATTACTCAAAATTATTTGAACGATGAACGCAAAATATTGTAATTAATAATCCGATAGTCTTTACTGAGAAATCACACTCCAGGATTCATCATGTGGCAATAAGACCAATACCTTCCAATACACCAACAAAGTGGTTCTGTTCGACAATTAACGAATATTATTTACAAATTTAAAATTATTATTTAATACATTATTTAAACTTAACCTTATTTAAATTCAAACATTACTTAAAATTAGAATAATTACAGGAATTAATTAGAAGAAATTCGATGAAATTTTACTAAGAAAATTTATTATAATACTACTCGAAAATCTACATTCGGATAAGCCAAAATGAATAAGAAAGAAACAAAAGAAATAAATGAAGTTTACGTATCCATACAATCCACCCAGTAACTCATGTATTACATTTCCGATTAGCTTTCTCAATCACAAAGTAATATTTATTCACACCTATTTACATAGACACTCTTATGCATCGCACTTGTTTGCCACTTTTACTTTACTACGCCCTAGCCCTGCATTCTTACTTAACACTGATCCCTTTTGATTCCCTATCATCAGACCGTGCCTGACTCTTATACACCTTTTCAATGTTTCGTAATGATTACAATATCGGTGGATCGTCCCTGTAACTCTCTTCATTGTTATTAACGCAAGTATTAATAATAATAAAATAGTATAATTATTAGAGAGAAGAACTGATTGGAATACATATATTAAACTTATAAAGTTATATAACAGAATTGCCGCAATTAACGTAATTAATTCAATAAAATAAAAGAAAGAAATTAATGAAACAAACAAAATCAAAAAATAAAAATAATAAAGACAATGAAACGGCAATTATTACCTCATTCGGGGTTCTTCCAATTCAAAATTAAATAAAATATTCGTTCGGTTCTCTTCCACAATAAAAATTAAATAAAATATTCGAATTGGTATATAAAATGACAGTAAATAGTGATTGTGCAAATTGTAATCAAATATAATAAAGGTAGGTGTTTTTAAAATATTGTGTGCGCGTAATAGTGTGTGTCGTGTGTGCAGTGTATCGGGTATTTATAGTGTACCGGATATATGCACTCGGGTGCAAAACCCGATACACTCGGGTTTTTTTTATCTCGCTTGTTGTTCGCCTTCATATTCTGGATACACTTGTACGTTAATATTATGCGCATCACGGCGTCTTATTCACTGACAGGAAGAAAGTTAATTACCAGTATATCGTTTTGATGGTTTAGCATTTGTTTATCTACAGACTAGATTTATCTACAGGATGCCAGCTTACCTCGTGAGGACCTCTACGACGCTTATCGCCGTTATCAGGTTTGCTGATTCGTCTCGCTCCTGGCTAATTTGACATTTGTTTATTTTAGCATGATTGGGACCTCGTCTTCATGTACGTTTCAAAATCGGATGATGGTTTGTTTTTAATAAATTCTCTTAATTAATTTAACTTTGTTTTTAATTTTTTTGATCTTTTCGAGGGCTTCTCAAGGTTTTCCGGGACGTTTTTCGATTCTTCTCAGGCCTATAGGCGCTTCCTTGTTGATGATCCTCGCCTGTGTCCTTTTCCCGATCTCTATCACCCTCCGGTAAGTTCTTATGACCTTTTCTGGTTTTTTTGTTCCAATTAATTCATTCTTCTTAGCTCAAAGTCAATCTCACTGCTTCTGACCATAGATACAAAGGGTAACGGGCCTCCCAGTCTCATCTGTTGCTTCACATGATCCTGGGACCTATGTACACATAGTGGTTATAGTCGAGCTAGACTATGACCAAATTTTTGTTTCTTTTTGTTGAAGCTTCCAAGCATATGGAGTGGCGTCGTTATTGGGAAAGTTCGGAAACTCTATCGTAACACATTACACTCTCTCTCACATCACGACCCTCTTCATCCAACCTGTCTTAATTCAGTCCCTTCTCACTCCAGCTTCTGTATGGTCAACAATAACGTTGAGATCCTCAACTCTCAAGGAACTCTCCCTCAGCATCGCTTCGCAAGACAATAGACTCAATTAAGGACCGGTGATAGTTTTTTAACAGACAAAATTTAGATGAATAAGTAATCGAATAAGAAAATAAGTAAACTAAATGAATAAGTAATCAAATAAGGAATAAGTAAATTAAATGAATAAGTAATCAAATAAGGAATAAGTAAATTAAATGAGTAATTAACCAAATAAGAAATAAGTAAAATATATTCAAGGAGCACAATTATTTGTAAACATTATGACGTAATAACATTGAATATCATTAACACAAAATATTAATTGAAATAATATGATAATAATTAAATCATAAACAGATAATCGAATATTACTTCGAGAATTAGAAGTCGATCCGTTTAAAATAAATTAAGTAAAACTGGATTCAGACTAAGAATAGTGTGAAGAATTTTGTGCAAATTTTGTTTTTTTCCGAAAATCGTGTGTGTTGTGCGATGTATGTACAGGTTATTTATACCCGATTGGGTAAATGCGTTACCCGACCTATTCGGGTATCTTGTATACCTGAGTTTAGGCTTTACACTAAGGGTGGGTTGTTGGATGATCATACTCTCTGTCGGTTTACTCGCAACATAGGTGATTCGTGGATATCCCGAAAACTGTTTATAATTTTATTTATAGTACACGGACGGCATCTTGCGAGCTTGAATGGAGACTGCCTGCTGTTATCCGCGCGGTTGTTTATGATTCCAGTCAATCAGCTAAACCGATGTCTGCCCTTTGGGTTAATTAGCGAAGTTCGTGGTTCACGCCGCATTATCACAAGTATTTTAATCAATTAATTAAGGATTTTTTAATTAAGCTTTTCTTCTTTTATGGTTCTACAAAGGCTCGTTAGGGTAGTGGAACAATGATGAAGAACCCGGCTCCATCCAGCACGACACCTCCGGATCCTCGTGGTCTTTGGGGTTAGTTGTGTTGGGTGGCTAGACTATTCTACTTTTCTTTGATAATTTATAGAAGGGTCGGACCGTAACAGAAATCTTGTTTTACTCACTTAACGAAAAATGGACTTTAAATCACAAGTTTTATTTTTATCGCTTGAATCTTGGATAATCATGTTTGAACTTTGATATACTGCGTGTTTGATACAATTATATGAAAACAAACAGCACGATTTAAGCAATTATTCTAAACAGTTTGTGAACGGAAATCAATTGAAGTACGAAATGAATAACATATCATTATATATCGATTTCATTTTTCGTTTTAAACTTAAATTTAATTTCTATAATTATGTTTTACTCTTGTTTTAAATCAAAAACAGGTATGGTCATTTTCGAAAGGCAAATTGTGAAAACAACGTTTGTTCCACAGTTAACCTAAAATTACTGAGCATAAGAATTAAAGTTTTATTAAACTGTAAAAAGATTTTACATGTTTATAAAATAAAATATTTAAAAGAATAACTGTGGTTTTGTTTTCTTTAAAAAAAGAATCACTTCCATACACCAACATTTTTTCCCTTGACTAAGACTCTTTCAGACCCTTTTATGTTATGTTCAATGTTAGTACTTTTTTATTTCCCATTTATTTTGTCAACTATTTATAAAACAACAATAATAACTTAGGCAACCTTAGTAATTGTGAAATATTACTCGAATCGTAAAGAGTAAAAGTTTTAATATTTGTCCTTATTTAAAATATTTATTCTTGGTCTTTTTATTTATGCATGTTTTTAATAAAATTTTTAAATTTGAAAAAACGTCAGCTTAAACTTTTTATTTAATATGAAAATGACACAGTGATTAAACAAATTTACAAACAAGTTAAATAAAACTATAAATCAAAACAATTTAAAAAAAATTTAATTTAAATTATTTTCTTTATCTTTTCTTTAAAACTTACAAAATATATATAAATAAATATACTAATAGTATATACACTTTCTTTTATTCCTATATAAAACCCATTATTTTATATAATTAAACTAATAGTTTCTATTACATAATCAACATCTAATAATTTCTAAATAAAAGCGAATAAAGTTCAATTAAAAAACAAAGATTACTAAAAAAACAATAAAATTTCCGAACAATATATTCTTTAAAATCATTATCATTGTTTTAATATACACCACTGTAGTTACAGCGAAATTTAAAATTTTAAAAAATTTGAAAATTGTTTTTAGAAAATTTCACAAAAGAAATCGACTATGATCCAATTTAAAAGAAAATTCCAAGAAGATATTTGTCCGATTTGTTTCAATACCAATCACAATCCGGTCGCATTGTATCCGTGTTTTCACGAATTCTGTTTGAATTGCGTCGCGAATTGGTTATCGAACCACTCAATGTGCCCCAAATGCAAACAGACTCCATTGAGTGTCCTGCATGAAATCGACAATGAAAAATTCATAAAAGAAGCTCTTTTGACGCCGGAATTCAAACGAGCCCATTTACAATGCGAATTGATTCGAGAATTTTTTCTAACGAAATCCGATAAATTAAAGCAACTGTGAGAATTGGTTGATTGATTGAAGGGCACTCCTTTGACCCAGATCGATTCTAGACGGAATTCATTGAAGAAATTGTTTCAATATTTCAAATATTCGATCGATTTCCAGAGGAAAATGATTTACTTGTGTTCAATGAGGACGACTGTGGAGAGGCGATACCGAGTAGCGGAGTGAGTGAGCAAGCGCTTCGTCTTTCATTAGCACTCGTTTACTTTTATTGATTCTTTTAATTTAATTATTTAATTTAATTATAATTATTAATTTAATTATCATTATTTAATTAAATTAATTTATTATTATTTTTATAATTAATTATGATTTATAATAATTATTTACATAAATTATTTATTTTTTATTATTAATTATTTGTTAATTAAATTAATTAATCTTTGGAGCGAAATCCGATAAATTAAAACGACTGTGAGAATCGAATGATTATTATTAAACGCTTTATCTTATATTACTACTCGTTTACAGTTATTGATTATTTTATATCAATTATTATTAATTTATTATTTTATTTTATTATTTTAATTATTATTTTTATTTTTTTAAGCATTTATTTTAATTAAGTTTTTATAATTATTTAATTTAATTAAAATAATTTATTAATAATTAATAATTATTCTAAATTTCATCAATTGTTTATTATTTTAATTATTATAATTATTTGGTACATAATTATTAATTTAATTATCATTATTTAATTAAATTAATTTATTATTATTTTTATAATTAATTATTATTTAATGCATATTTATTTTATTTTGAATGTTTTATTAATTTTGAATAATTATTTATTTTTTATTATTAATTATTTGTTAATTAAATTAATTAATCTTTGGAACAAAATCCGATATGTTATTTTAGTAATGAATTTATTAAATAAAGTATTAATTGTTTAATTTATAATTATTAAATTTTTACATTTACATAATAATTAATTATTATTTGTTTTAATTATTTAATTTAATTAAAATAATTAATTATTTTTTTAACATTTTTTAATTAATTATAATTTATTTTAATTATTTTATTTTTAACATTTTTATTCAATTTAAATAATTATTTACATAGATTATTTATTTTTATTATTAATTAATTATTGCTTACTTTAATTAATCTATGGAGCGAAATCCGATAAATTAAAACGACTGTGAGAATCGAATGATTATTATTAAACGCTTTATCTTATATTACTACTCGTTTGCTGTTATTGATTATTTTATATCAATTATTATTAATTTATTAATAATTAATTATTATTTATTATAATTAATAAATATATATTTATTTTATTTTAAACATTTGTTTAATAAGATTTTATAATTATTTAATTTAATTAAAATAATTAATTTATTATTATTTTTCTTTCATTTAATTATTATTTTAATTAATAATAATAATTTTTTAACATTATTTTATTAATTTTATATAATGATTTAATTGATTTAATTAAACTTTCGAACGAAAAAATAAGTGAGCGCGCGCATTTTGTTTCATTAGCACTCGTTTACTGATATTGATTATTTAAATTTAAATATTATTTTTAATTTATTATTTTAACTGTAATTTTATTTTTATTAAAATTAAATTTAATTGTAATTTCTTATTTCATTATTAATTTATATTTAAAATTTGAATATTAATTTATTCTTTTAATTATTAATTAAGTAATAATATTTACTATAATTATTTAATTAATTTAAATTTTAATAATTTAATTTAATTTTACATTTAAAATATAATTTCTTAATTAAATTCAATTATAATTTTAATAATTAATAATTGCATGTGTGGATATTGTACTTC
This sequence comes from Girardia tigrina, assembly GCA_001938485.1. Classification (NCBI taxonomy): domain Eukaryota; kingdom Metazoa; phylum Platyhelminthes; order Tricladida; family Dugesiidae; genus Girardia; species Girardia tigrina. The sequence goes on along the minus strand of MQRK01252107.1, from coordinate 2,128 downwards.
ATCATAGAATTATGATTATTTGCGAATAAAATAATTTAATAAATATTAAAAATTAAAATCAATGGAAATCATTATTTTGGTAATTATTCAAAAATATCAACAAATAAAAATTTATATCTCAAATAATAATTTATCAAAATAATTTCTTTCACATATATAAAATAATAAACATTTATTTAATTATTTTTTTCGATTTTTCTATAAAAAATATGATTAATTAAAATAAAAAAAAATAATCGCAATTTAAAATTATTTTCTTATTTAAATTGGTTTTATAATAACTAATAATATAACACAATTTAATATTATTTAATGTCGATGTTAATTTGTTTTTATCAATGATATTTTGAATGAATAAAAATGAAACAAGTTAATAAAAAGTCTAGTGACAATTTAAGCGCAATTTCCTTATGTTATTCGGTGCCCAAATATTTTACCGATCACACAAGCCGATCGTCATGCAAATCAAGCGTCGTGGAGGATAAAAATTCATTTTTATTCATCTGTATGGATGGATGGATGGATGTGTGTCCGCAGCTTTAAGTCGTATCTCCTCCTCAACGAAGCAATATCGAGGGCTAGTTCCAAAAGGTTTCTTAGGCATTTTATGAAGGCTGCAAGTCTTGAATCAAATCTGTGAAGAAAATAGAACGTTGAGACGTAATCGTTTAAAAACGTTTCGTTTCATTCTCACTTGCCGATTTGAATCCTTGAAGAAACTTTAATTATGCGGATTTTAATCGAATTTTAACCAAAATCAATTTTAGAAAATTGTTTGTTGTTGCTGCCTTTAATTCGAATATTGGATAATCCGACAGCACATCCATGAAAAAAAATACCGAATTTGATCGGATTACGATAATCCGCATAATCCGCACAAGTAAAAGCTTATATTCAGGAGAAGAGGGTCAATCTAGGGGTTTAATTTTCGTAAATTGCGCTAAAAAGCAACTTCA
>MQRK01252106.1:3528-14283 GCA_001938485.1 Girardia tigrina | reverse complement strand
CAGACCACATCAGTGATCCTATATTTTTGCAGCGGCCAAACAGTGTACATACCGATTTCTATCAAGAGCAGTGCATCAGACAAGGTCTGATGAAGTTTATCAAGAAATATCATCGAGATGACAAAATTCTCTTCTGGCCGGACCTGGCTTCTGCACATTATACCAACAGCACTCTCAAACTTCTCCATCATCTCAACATCCCCTTTGTTGACAAGGAGTGTAATCCTTCCAACGTCCCACACTGCCGCCTCATTGAGAACTTTGGGGCGCTCTAAAGGCTGGGAGGCTCAAACAATCCCTCAACTACAGCAACGGATTAAGAAAATGTTGAAAGCAATGGATCAGTACACGTTGCGGAAGGACTTCAAAGGAATTAAAAAAACGCCTTCGTGCTGTGTATAGAGACGGACCACTTTCAATTATTGTGTTAACATTTTTTGTTCCTTACATCTTACCCTTCAATAAAATATAAACAGCTTTTTTCGTCTTTTCACAATGGTGGTTTAAAATTTGTCCAGATTTCGCCTGCGCAACCGTTATTACTGATATTTTGATTAATAAATGTTTTAAAGAGTTCTTGATATTTTGATTAATTAAATGCTTTTTATCGTAATTGGTATTTCAATTGATTAAATGTTTTATACTGATGCTCTTGATTGGTTGGGTATCTTATATATTCCTTTAATTGATCTTTATTTAATTAAATATTTCACCTGGTTATATAACTTTCGCTTTGATATCATAATGGAAAATTTGACACCGAATTACCTTTACTAACCGAAGTCAATCCCAGCTTACAAAGACGACCCCGCAGGAGTCAAAGATCCTATTAATCGAGGACATGACCGCGGTTCGACTCTACGTTCAAGGGATCGAGTGAGATGGTCCTTGGACTCTAACGCGTAACCAAGTTGTGTCTGTGTAGATAGGATATGTAAATATGTGTTGTAATTAATTAAAACTAATAAATTGGCATTTAATTTTATTAATTTTTTTTATTTGGTTAATGTAAGAACTTTTAAGTAATAATTTTGAGAATTAATTTGGTTTAATTATTTATTGATTTAGAGTTCTAGTTATTTCGTAATAATTTTATACTTAAGTCATATATTGGTTAATTATTCACAAGTCTCGGTAATATCTTTTGGTTTATTTTAATTTAAAGTAATTGCAGATGTTAATAAAAATTTGTGACGAAGCCTCAATTATACAACCTTTTGTAACTTATTCTTGCTCGAGTTATGATATGAAAAATGAGTCAAAAAATAATCTATTTCGTTTATGAACCAAAAATGCATCCATGTATCTTAGATATGTATTAAAGATTTGAAACTTTATTGAATAATGAAAATCGCGTTAATTGAACTTTGTCTTGAGAGATGCTACCGAAAGATGGTTTTGATAATAAATTATCATTGTTGTTGAATTCCATTATTAATGATTCTGAACATCGTTTAAAAAAAAGAATTTGGTAATGATAAATTGAATGTCGTTATTTAATTTTTCCTCTTTTCTTTCATTAAGTAAAAGTATCAATATTTTATGGAAATATCTGAGTTAGATTAAATCAGTTTTAGTAACAAATTTGACTTTCGGTAATGATCTATATGTGCTTACTAACTTACTATCGAAATGAGCTTATGATTGAATGAATTTTGAGTAAACTTCCTGCAGTTTCCTTTCTTTCCCATTCTTGTCATGATTTAGCTATACGCTCTGCGGTCTTTCTTGTTCTAACCGCCATGGAGTTCTTTTAATCAACTGGAACAATCGCCGCAATTAAATGATTTGGCCGTTATCTCTTCAGGCCACACTCAAAATGATTCCTTTATTAAAAGATTAAAATGGAATGTAGCTAGGTGGATAAGTTAAATTGTCAAGAACATGCAAATAAATAAAAATAGTCGAATATAATCGAACCTGATATAATCGAGTATGAACGTAAATATTAGGTTATCGAGTAAATACTAAAAGGAAATAATGTTGAGTATAAAAGATATTGCGAGATACAAGTATAACATGATAATAGAACACCATGAGTACAAATACATAACAAATATTTAACGTGGTCGGTACAAAGAATACTCGGGAGACGGTGCAGATAGACCATAGTATGCACAGGTGCACGTGGCCTGATCGACAATTGTTTCCTTAAGACACCCTTTGTCCGGTATAATTAAATGAAAGTGAATCTGAGTAACCGTAAAATCAAGTTATCAGCCCCTCCAGAAGCTGAGCTACCAGTCGAGCCATATTCGGTACTGGTAGAGAACCCAAAGGCGCTCCAACGTACACACAACTTGTTGATGTGAGCGGAGGAAACGCGTCTGTTCCCCATGAGTTTAGTGTTAAGATGTTAGAACGTGAATCACTTGAGGGAGTTACCGTTGAACTCTAAAAATGGATGGGGGCTCCGAGTCAATAAAGATGTCTTTAGAAGGAGGGAACACGACAATATATTTTTATTAATAATTTATCGAATTTTAATTGGCAGAAATTCCAATTGGTTTTTAAATTTAAATTATCTTTGTTTTATTACATTTCTGAAAACAAAAATTTCATAAAGTTGTTCTTCCGAATAACTTTTAAAATAAATGCAAAACAATTAAAACAATACAATTAAAATTCAATTATTTATGAAAATAACTTTTTTTAAATTAATTAAGATATTTTTTTACTTATAACTGTTTTAGAAAACTTTTGATTTTAAATATTTCCTTATTTTAGAGATTATTTATTAAAATTAATATCTTAAAAAAATTAATATAAACATACACAATTATATAAATATATATATATATATATATATTGTTTTTCAAAAAAAACTAATTTCATTTTTCTTTAACAAAAAAAATAAAATAAGATTAATCGAAACAAATAATTTTACAAAGTAGAAAACACGATGATTAAATACAACTTTACATAATTTAATAAAATTAATTCGTTCTCAGTTCTATAGACTACACAACAGAAGTACCAACTCGCAAATTTTTTTTCTTTTTTAAAAACAATTTTCATGCCTTTCCAATCGAGAAATGAATGAGTATTAGAATGAATATTCTAATGAGTATTTGAGCATTTAAATCACGTGCGATTTTATTTCTTTTTCTTATCCGGATACTATGTATACCGATTTGTCGAAGTAATTTTCTTGGTCTTCCAACGGCTCGTATGAGGACTGAATTCAGCTCTACCACCGGTGTGAGGATTATGGGGTATATAATTGTTTTTTGTAGTGTTTGCATGTTTAAATGTTGTGTTGATTTGGGATTGTGCCTCTCCTAACCAGATGGATGATCAATATTTTAATTCTTATAATCTGAAACTTATTTAAATTTAGATTTAATATTCAAATTTTTAATTTTTATTTTTGCAACTTTTAAATAATTTTAATGATTTTATTTTTGTAAATTTTTAAATAATTAAAATCAAATTAATGTTTAAAAATGACTATAAAAATATTTTATTTAAGACAATAAAATTTATATTAAATATTTTTTAACAAAATAATTTTTTCAAGTATAGTTCAGATTATAATGAGAGATATTGAAAATTGAGTGATGGATTATAGTGAAGTAATAATATTGATCATCATAAAGATGATAAGAAATGTGAATGTAATAAATGTTCTGACAAATGTGAGTTCTCTTAACAACCGGATTAAGTCGAATCCCCAAACATACTCCTCCTCCTGATCACTCGTGATCAGAACAAAACTCACTCCATCAAAACAACCAAAAAAAATTGATTATTCATCAAAACATTCTTCGCAACATTCACACCGACACCACTGTTGCATTTCAACCATCATTCACACCATTCTGTTACGTTCTAGATCCTGAACTCTCCAATAACGCCGCCACCCCACACGCCAGGAGCCTTTGAGAGAAGATAAAGTTGGATATAGTGTAGCTCGACTACAAACCAGCGGTGTTAAGTAGGCCCCGGATCATGTAATACAGCAACAGAAATTGAGGAGTCCATTGTCCCTTTTGGTTCGTCAAGGAAATTTTCTGGTTAATCGTGAGCTGAAAAATGAATTAATTAAAATCAAAATTTCAAAAAGGTCATAAAAACCCACCAGAAAGCGATATGAGCCGGCAAATTGAAACAGTTGTAGCCCACCCGGAGTAGGCCGGCCCTAGTCTCGAATTCACCCGATAACCCCTTGCGACCTTTGGAAATTCATCGAAACCTTCTGTGAGAAATAGAAAATTAATTAGCTTGATTAGATTAATTAAAAACATTACCAAAATAATCCAACCAAGCGAGCGGAGAATTGTTTACTAGACTGATGGAGAGCAGATATCGAAGAATAAACAGTTTGATGACAACATCCTGTAATTGCGCGGCAAACAGGCTGGATGACTGCGAGCGCAGAACCCCGACAAGCGAACTACAATAAAGTAAACATTTAAAAACGAACCATTATCAAGTTAACCTGACGCAGGATGTCGTGAATGCAAGTCAAAATAAACAAATCGTTCCTAGCTTTCTTCTTCCTGTCGCACACGCAGGATGCCGAAATCTCAGACGACATTTGTGTCTGACGGAGTATAAATACCCGAACTGGTGCGCATACTTCGCACAATTTTTGCACTGCATCTTTGCAGCACGTATTCAATTTAAAATTTTTCGATTTGATTTACTACACATTATTTCAACGACACATAATTTGAAAGAATTGTTCTATTTGATTTACATTACGATATATTATTTCAATTTGTTGGCGAACGTTAATCCGTATCCAGCGACGAAACTAACTGTTGTATTTATTAATTCAGAAGAAAAAGATTATCGAGAGGAATTACCATTGAGTTGATCTATTCATCTAATTTTGATATTGTTATTTTATTATACTTAATAATTATGATTGTCGATTTAATTTATTAATTTACTTAATGGTTTCACGTCGTGTTTACTACTATTTTATTTCCACTTTTATTATTCAGTTTTATTAATTGAAATATTTGGTTCCAAATAAACTTTCAAATCCTTATTGTTTTCATTAATATATCTGATTTATTTCATTAACGTTAGTATGATCGATGCGAGAAAAAAACGTTTTATTAAGACGAAACCGATAGAATTTGAGTGCCATAGGTACGATGTTGGTTCATTCCCGTATCCAAGGAATCGAGCGGAGCGGTCTTTGGGTTCGGGTACGTAATCGGATCGTACGGACGGAAGTGTTGTAAATAATTGTAATTAATTTCTGTACGATAATTTTCTGAATAATTTAACTAAAAATTTATTTGATGTCGTAACCTAAGGTTAAAAGAATTTTGATATATTGTCGTCTAATGCCTGTCGTTATGTCCATCATTATATTTCATATTTCGATAATTGATTAATTTTGAATACTCTTAATTGTATCAATTTATTTTTGTCTTGGCTCATTTTATAAATAATTTCATTGATTAATTTTAAACCCTTTTAATTTTATCGTTTTGTTTCGTCCTGACTTATTTTATAAACAACTTCATTGAATAATTTTAAACATTTTTAATTTTATCGTTTTATTTTGTGTTGGCTTATTTTATAAATAAATTAATTGATTAATTTCAAACGCTTTTAATTTTATCATTTTATTTTGTAAGTAATTTAATTGATTAATTTTAAACACTTGTAAATTTATCGTTTTACTTGTCTTGGCCTACTTTCTAATTAAGTTAACTTAATCGTTATATAATTGCTTAAAGACTTAATGATTTTCTTTTGCAATGACGTAATAATTTTCAAAGTCTTTCGGAAGTTTATGGTTAAATGTAATCAAAGCAAAAGTTTTACTTATAATCAGATAATTTACTAACACGAAAATTTACAAGAAAATTTACCACAACGTTTGACTACTTGTTCAGAACAATTACTACGAACGACGAAGAACAAATCAGACACAGAGAAGAGAATTTTGCGAGACAGAATTTCGAAGATACGAACGTAGAACATAGAATACACGAGAACTAGTTTTGCGGAGAACCATCTCGAGAAAGAATATAAAGATACGCAACATTCCCCGAGACACGACAAATGTACTTGTTGGGTATTGAAATTAAATTTAGTTTTGTATTTGTATTTATTTTTTAATCTGACTCTCAAATGACCGAAAGGTTTCGTTCAACAATAATATATGAAGAATGAATAAATATCATTTTATAATAATTTATTTTGCTAACAACAATTGAAGTACAAATATTAGTTCAACTCTTTTCAGTACGTCAAAATTAAAAGAACAAACTTCGATCACACAGTTACAACAATACTTTAGTTCGAACGATGGTTGTGAGGAATATTTTAAATTTAGTATGTTGAAATTGGTTTGTTGAATTTTGATATTGAGTTTATTATTTGGAAATGTGTTTCTCTCACCCAGATGGAAAATCGGTATTTTGGATGTTCATGATAGATAATTATTCGAATATAATTTACATTTTAAAGTACAGCATAAGATATTTAAAAACATTAAAAATATTAAATCTTTTCAAATTTTCATATTAAAATTTAAATAAAATAGCTGTTAACTAAGTTTTGAATTAAATAAATGATCCTTCTTTCAATAAAATATTTTTTAAATAAAATTAATATGTAAATAAAATTGATACTAAAATTACCAAATTTGAACTGTAAAAATAAAATCTGGAAATAATGAAAAATTTGTTCCAATAGTTGCTTATTAACAAACATTAACAAAAAAAATATCAATTTAGAACGATGTCGAATGACGAGAGTTTTGCTGAGAACTGTCCAAAAGACAATTCTGATTGTAATGAAAATAAAAGTTTGAAAACCCATGTTGGTGTTCTTAATAATGGTAGAATTATTTATTCTTCAAATTAACTTCTCCTATACAGGATACTATAACTTTCTTATTATTTCTTTTGTTTTTAGAAAAAATGTTATTAAAAATTAATAAATAAACCAAGATTACCGCACGACATAGAATTCAGATTTAGTAAGAAAAATTTTTTTTGAATTTAAACTCATTCAGTCTCTGCTTATATATGTTACGGTCAAAATATTACGACATATACCGCCCGCTAGACCCCTTCCATCCACTACACCACCTCGTGAGCACAGAAATTTGGGAATAGTCAAACTCGACTATTCCTGTTACGTTTAAGTGTGTATTGTGCATCAACAAAGCGGCAAGGTCCAGAGGGATCTATAGAGGCGTCTTGAGGATAATCATAAACCCCTAGGCGGCCAAAAGATGTCGAAATCTCTTAGAGAGCCTGTTGGAGTCTTCAAAAAACAGAATAGAAAATTAACGAACTTTAATTAAGTTAATTAAAATTACCATGATGATTCAATATGAATTGAAAAAAATCCGACGTTTGATTATCGTTACGGTAAGTCTGCAATAAACAAAACAAAGATAAACAGTCAGAATGAAAAACCAGAACATTAAACGATTACCTCAGATAGCAGTTGACACACAGTACACAAATCCATAAGTAAACAATCCGATTTTCGTCGATTACAGTAGTCAGGATTGCAGGACAGCTAGCAATTCCTGATAATATAAACATCGTTTTGAAATCAGAAAATTTAAAAAACGAAGTTAAAAATAATACCCTTCCCCCTCGCAATCTGCCGTAGAACGACAGATAAACAACCGACTGTATTTTATAAACAGAAGGGTTCCGGCAGTTCGAAATATATATAATTAGATTTTAGCCGCTACATAATTTGGTAAGACGTCGCTGCATCCTGCCTCGATGTAATCTACACACCAGATGCCCGAATTATACATATCTAATTATACATATTAATTTGCCTTTGTGAGTTTCACGGTAGTGATGATTAATCAATGCTGTCTTAGCATGGCCGATATGAAGATAACCAATAGCTTCTGGTGCGAAAATCACCAGAAGCATTGCCGATTTTCGCCTCTTTCAGTCCAATAAATTTATCCCCTTCTTCGAATTGGATGTTTGACTTGCTCTTTTCTTCTTTAACTACTTTCACGACTTTAGTTTCTTTTGTAAGGACTCGTTTGATTTCATCTGATGTTGCCAAATAATCCATATATCTTGTAACGTTTTTAAAAATATTTTTTTTCAATTATTATTTCCTTAAATTTGAATATTTCTGCTTATTTAAATAAAAGTTTGTTTAATAATTTAAGTATTATTAATTTGTCAAATTTTAGTTAATAATAAAAATAAGATTTAAAATTAAAAAATTAATTTTCGGTAGATTTTAGAAAATTAAATACTTTAGATTAAATGAAATTAAATTTTATTTCTTCCCACAATCTTTGATTTTCAATCTCAATCCTTTCTCAATCAACTTCTCACAATATTTGAGCATCAGATCAAAATGGTCGGACGAACGACTAAAATGGTCGAATTCGATTCGCAGACTTTTAACATCCTCCAGAATTATCTTCTCAAACTCGGCGCACTCTTTTGTAGAATTTGTGTCGACAAATCTCTTGCTTAATTTGCCTTTGTGAGTTTCACGGTAGTGATGATTAATCAATGCTGTCTTAGCATGGCCGATATGAAGATAACCAATAGCTTCTGGTGGGAAAAGCACCAGAAGCATTGCCGATTTTCGCCTCTTTCAGTCCAATAAATTTATCCCCTTCTTCGAATTGGATGTTTGACTTGCTCTTTTCTTCTTTAACTACTTTCACGACTTTAGTTTCTTCTGTAAGGACTCGTTTGATTTCATCTGATGTTGCCAAATAATCCATATATCTTGTAACGTTTTTAAAAATATTTTTTTCAATTATTATTTCCTTAAATTTGAATATTTCTGCTTATTTAAATAAAAGTTTGTTTAATAATTTAAGTATTATTAATTTGTCAAATTTTAGTTAATAATAAAAATAAGATTTAAAAATAAAAAATAAATTTTCGGTAGATTTTAGAAAATTAAAAACTTTAGATTAAATGAAATTAAATTTTTAGAAAAATTCAAATACCATTTTTTTCAATCTAAATTTAAAATGTTATTAATAATATTATTACTTAGATATTGTTTAACAATATAATTTTTTTAAGGATAAAATAATGTTTTTTAGTGAATTTCATCAGTGATTATTGTTAAAACTTATAAATAAACTAGTTAAATAGTATGTAATGTATAAATTTTTATTGAAATATTATTATTTCAATTATTATTATTATTTAAATTTAAATTTTTAAAAATCTTTTAATATTTATTTTAAAATAACTAAATTGATAATAGTTATTATTTATTTATAATTATTATTTCAATTAATATATAAACATTACATACTAATTTACTAGTTTATTTATTAGTTTTCATAATAAAAAATATCCTTATAAATATCTAGCAAAATACAGCCAAGTAAACAAGCGTACAACTTATAGTGAAAAATATTATTCTGATTGTCTTAACTCTAGTCTGACTTTTTTAAGAAAAATTTAAGGTCTTATGATGTAAAGTACTCATCATTAAAGTATATAATAAAATTTAAAATGTCAATAAATAAAAAATTCTAAAATTCGTTAATAAAAAGATTTTACAGCCGAAAATCGTTTTGTTTAATATTTTATTTATAAATCATTTATATGTATTCTTCATAAAAAAATTCATAAAAATTTGAATCTTAAATTGCTATAAACTTTATGTACAACATAGACTTATCTAATAATGTATGGTTAAAATATAATTATGATTTTACAAATAAAATAATTTATCTGATTTTTATTTTTATTTATATATAAAATATTTAGATCCTGAATTATCAGGTAAACACTGAGGCAAATTGAGTTTATATGAAAAAAACTAAGATATTGAAATTTCAAGCACTGACTTAATACTCTTTTATTTCAAAATTATATAACTGCCGAATTTCTTTTCCTCGATTATTCGAGACAAAGTAAAACGAATTTATTGAATTATTATATATAAAATGATACACAAAACTAATAATCTCTGCAATCAAGTCTACAATTATCCTAAAACTAAAAATAAAATTTAATTCTGAAGTTGCTTAAATCTCTATATTGATTAATTTTACAACATATACCTATCTAATAATTATTAGATAAATTAATTTAAAGCGTATACGAAATGAAATTGAAACGACTAGACAGCGTGATCCTAATATTCTATCAAATCTCTTAATCTCTCGGATAGTAGCTTCGTGCCACTGACCTTTCGATCAAGCACATTTACCAGTGATCCGAATCTGTGGTTCCTCTCGTACTGAACAGAATTACTATTGTAATGAAGGTTTATATAGTAGGGTAAAACTAACCTTACAGACACTTGAACATTTTGGAGATTGAACCTTCAATTTAATCAATATTTTAGACCAACAGTGGCCTTGAAGACGATCAATTTTGTGTCGAAAAGAAAGATATTTTGCAAACAAAAAATATTTGTAGTGAAATATATTTTTCGTTCATAATATTGCGTTATTTTTATATACAGAGTTGTTATAGAAGTTCGTTCAAGTTATATTCAATTGTTGTTCAGTTTATGCATTATTTTTGTATATTTTAAATATTTCCTAATTAATTTTGTTGTAAAAATAGAATTACATTATTATTAAAATTATTAATCACTTTAACAGCAATTATTTATTTTATTTATTTGTGTAATTTGAAGGATTAATTTACCTTTTCGTACAATTTTACTTTAATTTTTTACAATTTTTAATTAATTATTTTTTTCTACAATATCGGATTTCATTAATAATAAACAAAATAATATCAGCATTAGTGAAATTAGTCCACTAACGAAATTATTTCTTTAGTGAAATTAATTCTTTAG
>MQRK01252098.1:29538-42748 GCA_001938485.1 Girardia tigrina | reverse complement strand
TTAATTTGGGTCGAGATAATTAAATTAAATTAACAGGAAAATTTGTTTTAGAAATGTGAATTGTTATAGTAATAAATTTTTGGTGGTGTTAAATTATGGCTTTAAAATGTGATAATAATTTATCTCAAGAGATGGATGAATCGCCACGACAAAGGAACTTTTTTTTGATCTGTTGATTACTTTTGATTATTTGTAGTATTTAATATAACTTTCTTGTTATTATTTTATTTATTTTTTATAGTTAAAACTAGGCTCATTGGTAGCTGAACCAGTTAACCAGTTAGCTTAATTTTGCAATGTCCTTTCGTGATGCCAAAAGTATCAGGGAAAATGTTATGAAATATATTTTTGGTAAATTAATTATATTTTTGCTAAAATAGTAGATAATATGAAGGCATTATTTACATTTGTTTACGGTTACAGTAAAACCTCTCTATAAGGAGTTAATTGGGACCGAGAATACTAACTCTCTATAACTAGAATATTTCAACGCTGTTGCTTTTATCAGCTTTCCAGTTACCGGGAATGCAATTTCATTACATCTACGTATATTATGTATAAATATATACATTAAAAATATTGTTCCTAAAAGAGAATTACATCTTATAACAAGGGAACTTTTTAGAGAGGTTTTACTGTATTTAATGATCAAATATTATATTACTATATACATGAACATTATGTTATTATTTATATTGAAAGAGAAAATATAAATGAAGGATGAGAAGAAAAAACTGAAAACGAAAAGATAAAGATCAAATTCAGACCGTGTAAATTATTTGAAAATTTTTATTTTTACAATGATATGTAGGTTTAACATAAAGATCTTTAAGAAATATATAAAAGAAGACTAACATTCTAGATATCATTCCTACAACGATGTGACGACTGGAACAAAACAAGCAGCCAATTAACCTGTTTTCTACTGAGATTTATCACTGAGAGCATGTTTTTTGTATTGCCGGGTCAATCCGTCCTTACAATGTATCTCATCCTTACGTTGTATCTCAATATAGCTGGTCATCCTAGAACTACTTCTTTTAATGTAAAACGGAACAGTAAAGCACTCAGCATCACATTATTTGAGATTTTTATGCCATGGTGACACTGTAATTGGTAAGAATTTTTGGATTTATTGAAATATAATTCCGATTTTGACACCATTTATATACAAAAAATATTGTTCAGTTTCAATCTTTACAAGGTTAACGATCTGATCATGAATCGGACTACTTGAGTATTGGATCGTCGACACATCGTAGCCGGTAAATTTATTGATTTCACTGATTTAGACGAAATTAACAGTAGAAGACTCATCATGTCCGACTCATGGCGTTGTAGTAAAAGTCTAAATTAATTAGCAAGTCTGTCAATGATTTATCATAATCCACCTGACCCGACGCTTGTTTCTTCAAAATCTTGAAACATTTTTAACAATCGCCGGGTCGATCGACCAATAGAGTATAATGTTAAGTCTTAGGGCTGAGTAGAATTAATTTCTATACAACCCTTGAAAGTAAGATTTAAAAAAAAGATTTTATTAAATTAGCTTTACTGATAAAATTGATTAATTATCTTAAATTCAAATCAAAAGAAAAATATTTTTTAATAAGATAATATATAGACCCATCAATATACAACAAATACCATTTTTACAGAAATTATAATTGATAATAAAATGTGTGTCCCTTGCTTATGTTGGGGTATTATATTGATCGAACTTAAATAAAATGTGAATTAAAAAGTCAAGAAGTATTTTATAAATATTTATTACTTTATCACAATGTTTACAATAATTTAATAGAAACGTAATCTTATATATTGAATTTACAATTAAGATAGAGTGATACGTGTATTCACTTACTCAAGCAATTTAGATGTAAAAAATTAAACTATTTTAAATATATATATCAATTATATAATTAAATCGCACTTTTTCGATTTTTTCAAACTTCAAGTTTCAAATTTCAAGGTTTTTTTGGAATTTAAGTCGAGCTTTACTTTTTATATCAACGATCTCGACATGACCGTTCAAAGTTTATTTTCTATTTTAGGTCAACGTTCGAAATTAATTAATATAATTTTTGGATTTTCGGTTCTTTATAACGAAATTAATTATATAAAAGATCTAGTTTTCTCTGATTTCCTTTTTCTCCTTTTAAAAATAATTTCAGTGTCTCTTTTTACAATTTCTTTCTCTTTTTATACTTATCTTTTTTATATAATTTTTCTTAATTATTTTAAATAAACTCTATTATCTTTTTTATCATAAATACTTTGTTATTTTAATCTTAATTATTTACTTTTATTTTTTTATTAATTACTTTTAATTAAATTAAACCTAATTATTTTTATATAATTTATATTTAATAAAATAAAGAAGTAAATAATTCTATTTTACTCTTTTTAATTAAAACAAGATTTTATAAAAATAATTTTATTAAATATTATACTCAACATTCGTCGGGGACATTGAAATTTATGTCCCGATAAATCAATAAAAATGAAAAGAAAACATACATAAGAAAGAATGGAATTAACACAATATCATGATGTGAAAGAAAGAAGAAACAAATAATTATAAACTAAATACATATAAAAATCAAAATGTTAATCAAATAACTAGTCATCATCGTCCATAAGATCGAACGTCAACTCGTTCAGCACTCTCGGTTCGTCTTTGATATTGATTCGAGTTGAGAACCACGCAGATCCTTGTTCTTCGGGTTTTGACGAAAAGGTTCGTCTATATTCACCTTTTGAAGAGGCGGTGGGGTGGCATTAGGACCACCTTTCTCTTTTCGGTGCTAAACATTGTATCGAACAATGTCTTCATCATATCGGAAAATAGGATTTCCTTTAATTATAGGTACCAATTGATCATCATAGTGTGGAGAAGTAGCGAGACGCTGCTGAGTACACGTAATACTCTCAGAAGGCTGAATCAAAGTAAAAGAAGAAGATTGGACACGGGAAGGTGAAACAATCTTGGCGATATTTTTGGGGTGATGGCCTATGGTGCCTCGAGACCAACGGTTCATCTTAATAATCTTAACTGGTGGTTCTTCAAAAGATGTCTCCACGATTTTAGGGGTGAGTCTTTCGAAGACGGATAAGCGAGATCCCAATAAGACTTTTAACTGATCAGGATGAGGTGGCCGGGGCACTTCATCCTCATTATTAGGTATGTAAACTGGGTGTTTGGTAGAATCTATAGACGGCAACTCGTATTTGCAGTAAAAATCGTCCAAGGGGGCAAAGAGATCTAAGTCATCTCCTTCAGCCGCAAAGTTCCAGTTTCAGTTCATTTTGATGAGCTGTTCTCAAGTAATCTTGGCGACCGTCACAACTCAGAATTTCGTAGAACCCTGCAGCGTCATTGCCGCAGTTTGGGCACCACGGGTGGCGATGACAATATTTTGCTACAGCATTCTTTCGTGCATTGTGCGATGGATATCCAGGGACTATTGAGTATAAAAAATACACTCTCACTGACTGAATTCTCACGATCGGGTGATGACCTATTGAATATCAGAGTTCCAGCTGCAATCAAAACAAATGAGACAGTCTTACGCTCCGGTAATTCTGTCTCCTAGATTGTGCAGCTGATCAATGAGATTAATAATCTCAAGAAACATTCTCGGTTAGCAATTTCTAATTTATGTTTTTATCACCGCAGGTTCGGACAAGCGACTAGGAGATGCCAAAAGCCGTTCAACCTGGATCCCTCGGAAACCGTCGGGAAAAACTAAGGGTTGGAATCACCCCGGTACCTCCAACCCTCAACAAACCACTGGATCAAATATCTTAAATTTTCACCGTTCCAGGAATTACAGATAGTAGAATTGTCCTATTCCTGATCGACACGTGTGCAGATGTCAGTATTCTTCCCTCAAATAAATTTAGAACTGACAACACTTCTATAATTCAGTAACTGGAATCAGCAAATGGTCAAGAGATTTAAACCTCCAGAGCCCGCACGCTCAAATTCTGTCTAGCCGGTGCACCCAAGGAATTTACTGGGACTTTCATCCTCGCAGACATGCAACGAGCAAAATCGGCTCCGACTTCTTGGCCCATGAAGATATTAAAGTTTATTGTCATCGTAATAATATTTTTACAGACAGCTTCACAATGATGGGATCAAACAAAGCAATTTTACATTCTACCGTCAACACTGCACTCAGCAGCACACAAACGTTCAGAATTCAAAAAACTGGTCCTCCCATTTCACAACGAGTGAGAAAATTGACGAACCATTCATTAAGATCAGTAAGAGCAGAATTTGATCAATGATTACTCCAAGGTACGATCAGAAGAAGCCCAAGCCCTTGGGCCTCTACGTTAGATTTAGTAAAAAAACCGACCATGCAGCCATTTGGCGAGACCAAATCTCTTATTCTCTGCACTGATGCTTCTGATATCGCTGTTGGAGCAAGCCTCAACCATGAAATCAATTCCAAGCTTGCAACAATCGCATTTTTTTCAAGAAAATTTAAAAATGTGGAGGAAAGATATTCGACGTTTGACAGAGAGCTTCTCGCGATTTATCTGGCTGTCAAGAAATCCTCGGTATTATTTAGAAGGATCCAGTTTCAAAATATTGACCGATTACAAGCCACTCCTTTACATTCAATCAATGAAGGATCCATCGAACAGACAATGGAGATATATTGAGTTTCTTAACCAAGTAATCTGTCAAATCCAATTTATTAAAGAAACAGAAAATATTGCGGCCGATTTCATTTCTAGAATGGACGAGAATGATGAAAATGAGATGGAGATACTAACACTTTCAAAGAGCGATATCAGAGACGAGCAACAGAGAGAGAAAATTACATAACTCTCAGGTAATAGTTTTAATGTCAAAACAGAGAATAGATTGCTCATTGACCTCACCAATCACAAGAAAAGATTAATTTTGCCGGCAAAGTTTCACCACCTGTATTTTGCAGACTCCAAGGGATTGCACATGTCGGCGCCAATAAATCAATCAACTTAATGCACTCCAGATACGTTTGGTATAAAATGAAGTCCGAAATACGAGGATGGACTAGAGAGTGCCACAGATGCCAAGCCTACAAAATCTCCAGGCACACTAAAGCAAAGCTAGGTTCATTACCAGATAGAGGTAGATTTAAAGTCGTTCCCATGGATATAGTAGGACCATTTCCCAACGTCGACGGTACGTGATTCATTTTAATAATTATTCATTTTAACAAGCTATTCCAATCCATGACATAACGGCCGCTACCGCAACGAAAGTTTTCGTCGCCATGTGGATCAGCCGGTTCGGTCCCATAGAGATTGTAATTACCGGTCATGGAAGACAATTCCTTTCAAATCAATTTAAAGAAATTTTTCAAAAATTCGGAATCGAGCACCAGCACACAACCCCGCAACACCCGCAATGCAATGGAAAAATTGAACAATTCCATAGATCACTAAAGAACGCACTTAGAACTTACTCGGGCACGGCCGAGCAAACTTGGAGACATGATGTTCCAATCGCAATTCCCGGACTTCGAAATTCGACATTAACCGATTCGACCGCCTTACAGGCACAATTATTGTACTGTCCTTCCACGTACCTTCCGGGATATGTTATCGTCGACAATGCAAATCAATCAGCCTACTCCAGAGAAGATATTGAAGCAGTTATTCGTGGTTTTACAAGTCCGATCGTAAACAAGCGACTCATTCGAAAGATCTTCGTGCCAGGAGCACTATCGATGTGCTCAGAAGTGTGGTTAAGAAGAGATGTCATTGGATCCCTAAAATCACCGTACGGGGGCCCATACAAAGGGGTATGTCGATCTGAAGGCATGAAAACCTTCGTTCTAGACATAAACGGCCAACACAAAACAATATCGATTGATCAACTCAAAACGACGTTCACTTGCAATGATACTCCTTTTCTTCCACAGGGGCATATGTAAAGTTACAACTTTACTTAATCAATAAATTATTTTTAATTTTTGTTGAATTAAAAAAAATGATTTTTTCATCGATTTTTTAAATCGATAGATTTTGCTTATAATAATTTTTTCAAGAAAATTGTCTTATTCAAGATTTTTATAGTGTAAAAAAAATAACAAAATTGGTAGCCATTTAAGAAATATTTTAGTAGTTAATATTGAATTAAGTACATACTCATGTGTTCCTTAATAGAAAAAAATAGAAGATTAAAATGTCACAGAATGTTCCTTTGCATGAAGGGAATTACCAGATAATAATAGATCAATCTAACACATGGGTGCACGATTAAATCAGTGATACATTTCTTACGACGCGAAATTTTCGCGATAAGTTAATAAACCCTTTCCGTCATTTACACCACCCAGCAAGCATAGGATTTTTATGAAAGCTGGGAATAGTCAAACTCGACTATTCCCGTTACGTGTAGATAAATCCCATATACACACCGAATGATACAGCTCAGGAAAGGATTAATGAGAGCAAACACCACTGATCTGCTGAAAATGGACCGAAGAAAACCTTGTAGAAATTCTTAAAAAGAAAAAGTTAATTAAGAATTTTAATTAATTAATTAACTTACCGAAATGATTCAACATGAATCATAACATCACCAGAGATTACGTTCCGGATCCGCTGAATAAACAATCGGCCGAATCCACGGCTGACGCGATGAATAACCTGTAGATTGTGCCTGTACACAGACCGACAGTACATTCTCGCGACGCCAGGAAAGACAGTGGATGGCCGGCCTACAGATATCCATTCTAGGAAAACGAAATATATAAATCAGACAAATTATAAAGAACCCCACACCCTTGAACAAATAATCAAGCTGATTTATTAGACATCCACAGACAGATGTAAATCTGTGATTGATAAGCGCTACGCATAATTATTATTAACTTGCAGATGCTAGCGAACATAGAATTCCGATAAGCGAGTTGAAATAAGATAAATAGATAACGTGTCCAACAGGCGAACAATTATTCACTTACCTTCACACAGGATTGCAGTCTTATACAAACATTGCAGTTAGTTGCCATCGTTTCCCCCCCCCTTTCGCATCCTGTCTCTAGACAACTGAACAAACAAATCAAAATTCTTGTCGCACAGGATGCCCGAACACCTCGGACGATGTATGCGTCCAACCGGGTATAAATACCCGAGAGTATTTAGCATTAACACCACTACATTTTGAACGCACTTATTTCTTTCATTATTTCAATAAAACAGGATTTTTAAACGGAACAGTTTAAACTAGCAGGTACGGCCCGTCATTAACTACAATTTCTCTTGTTGATTATTGTCATATGTCATTTTATCCTACTTTATTATTGTGTATGGTAGTTATTTGAGTTATATTGAATATATCTTATTTGGATTATGGTTCCTTTAATTATTTTTCTATTTGATAATTTAATTTAATACTGTTGTTTATAGTTTTGAATCATACAGTATTTATTTAATTAATCAATTAATCTAATAAAATCCTTTTAACTATTCGTCGAGGCGTAGTCGTTTGTTTGACTGTTTCTGGCCCCTAAGATCGGTCGTCGGTTCTGGTAACCGTTGTGAGTTTACTATTCCGAGGAAGAGTCTTCTAATGAGCGAAGGTCTTGGTTTGTGTACTGTTCGTGTAGTAGTAAAAGGGAGCGAAGATAAAGCATGCGAGGATGATTTGTTAGTGATGGACTGGATCGCGGTGTAGGAAAGCGATGTAGTCCATGTCAGTAGCGGATTTAGATTTTGGTGCGTAGGGTGGGGGCGAGAAAACTTTCAGAGTACGCCAAAAAGGATAAATGTAGTACTACTAATACTACTTTCCTCTGGAAAGTGAAATCTTAAGTCTCAGTAGTATTCTCCACTGCCCAAAAATATTATGCCTACTAACATCTTATGTCTAACAACACGACATGGTAATATTACAAATAGCAAAGTATCAGCTGCAATATGTTGCAGTGTACACGTTAATAATACATACCAAACCAATCCATTTAGTTCTTCTGCATCACAGACTTTGTATCAGTGTTAAGGATGAAACTTAATCATAATGCAGCTAATTCTTGTACACAAAACTACACATTTATAAAAGTCATCTTGGGGGCGCCATTTAGAATCCAACAGGGGTGTGGGGGAGCCTTCTGCCCCCCCCCAATCCAATAGCTAAATCCGCCACTGGTCAATGTATATAGTATAAATAAAGATTAAGGTATGAGTAGTTGATGTGGTGCGAAAGTTGTAGATAGTATCTGGTAAAGATAATTGATTCTATAAATTTTTGGGTACGTTGTAATGATAATTTAATTTTACAAAGTCTGTGATGCAGAAGAACTAAATGGATTGGTTTGGTATGTATTATTAACGTGTACACTGCAACATTTAGGCAT
The DNA here is from genome assembly GCA_001938485.1 of Girardia tigrina. Taxonomy (NCBI): domain Eukaryota; kingdom Metazoa; phylum Platyhelminthes; order Tricladida; family Dugesiidae; genus Girardia; species Girardia tigrina. The sequence continues at coordinate 34,382 of MQRK01252098.1, read as the reverse complement.
TTTATTAATATCTAATGATCCTTCGATTTCTTTCTTAGATCCATCAGGAGAAGCCAAACTCTGATTTTTCGAAAAATATTTCAAAAATATTTTATCTACTGTTTCCATTATTATTTTTTCTAGAAAAGATTTAGAATAACCATTCTTATTTAACAACGAACTTAGTTTATTAACACTTTCTACAGATTTAACAAAGGTGCAAGACAACTCGTAACTAAGTTACGAGACTGAAATTTATAGGAATCAAACTGATCGTAGCACGTTAAAACGTCGAAAAAAAACATCGAAAAAAAAACATCGAAAAAAAAACGTCGAAAAAAAAACATTACATGAAAATAAGTAACTTTTTGTTAAATTTTCATCTGTTATGCTGATGAAGGTTATTTAGTTTAATAATGGATATTTAATAAATTATTTTAAGTTTGATGATTTAGCTTTCTATTTTCAATAAGTTTAATACTAATTTTGTAAAGAAAAATTTTTTTTCGACGTTTTAACGCGGTACCGTGATTATTCGCTACTCGAGAATTTTAAAACAAAAAATAAACATTTTTTTCAGACGATTACATTTTTTTTACATTTTTTATTTTATGTCTTTTTTTTAATGTTTTTCAATTTTTTTCGATGCTTTTTTAAGAGGTTTTTAGGGGGTTTTTTCGATATTTTTATTCAGTAAATTTTATTCAATGTTTTTTTAGGATTTTTTTTCGACGTTTTTTTTTCGATGTTTTAACGCGGTACCCAAACTGATATATGTTTATATACTTCACCATATAGTTTTTGTGAACTTATAAAAGAAACATGATTAAAGGTTTAATTTATCGCTCCTGGTCGTTGTCTCTAAAGACCGAGACCACGGTGGCATGCCACCGTTAAAGGTCAAGTTTTAAGTTACCCGTATCTCCTTTTCTCTGTTATACGGGTACACATAATTAATTAAATCATGTTTGTAGTATGTCTTGTAAACCAGTTTTCTTCTTGATAAGGCAATATTTTTTTCAACAAAGTGACTAATCAAATTCAAATATTTTTTCAATTTGATATAATATTCATATTAAAAGGGCAGTAATATATGAAAAATAAATATGCTAACAAAAACACAAAATTAACAAAAAAATATTTTCCAAATTGAAATAAAATTATGGAAATTTATTACGTGGAAAACCGAAATGAAACAAAAAAGAAAATTTGGTGTTTAAAAAAAGAACAAATCGTCATTTAATATTTTTAATGAATAAACAAAATCAGACAATATAAAGCAAATATTTATTTAATAGAGAAGTGATTCTCTGTACAAAACATCAAAACGTGATCTTATAGCTGATATTGGGCACCCACAACACAAAACCCTAAAGTTTCTCAAGCGAGTAGAAGTGAGGAAATTCGAAAATGATTCGTAATTTATGAGATGTGGTTGCGATGCAGCGGTCGATACTGTCGGACTTGTTTATATAGTGTGTGTTTTGATGCATTCGTCATCGTAATCTAGGAATCTAAATTACATTTCCAACAGCAGTCAGTAAGCATTTACGCTTTAAATAGAACAAGCAATGTAGAATGTTTTTGCTTCATTCTATTCGAATGTTTCCCATTTATATAATCACAGATTTAATTCAATATCGATAATTAATAATTGTTGACAATTTCAAAACAATAAATTAAAATTTAAATATGCATTAATGGGCCCTAAACATATGGCAATTGAAAAAATGCCTTATGAAAATGGTAGATTATTTTTATGTGTTTAATGTGTATATGTATTTATATACGTATGTTAAATTTTATATTTTAAAACCATATTAAAAATGGTTGTCGTGTAATCGATCAATGATTGATTATTTTCAATTTTCGTATTATATTTTTTTTATTTTTATAAGAATAAATAAAGAATGGTTTAATGTAATAAGAAAGTTTTTTTTTGTTTTGAGTTTGTATAGAAATATACTGAGTCTGTATAGAAAAAATTTAGGACAGATATAGCAAACATTTTGATGCATGCAGAGAAAGTTCGCACATACTGATTTGATATTCTTAAATGAAAACTACAGTATACTCAAATGTATTAACTGCGTGATATGTTGGTCGGTTGTGTGTCACAAATTGATGGAGAAATTGTGTCTAGTGATTCATGTGAATCAAATATGAAAATTTTTCCAAAATATTTGAATTCAAAATAGAATGATTACTTAAACTAATATCAATTGAATGAGATAAATGACTTAAATATTTAGATGCTATTGCGTTAGAATTCTATGGTTGTCTTCTAATCGAAGAATGATTGATTAGTTTCTATTTTTTAATTTTCATAAGAATAAAGAATGGTTTAATGTCATAAGAAAAAGTATATATCAATATCAAAAAGTTGTATATCAATTAATATTATTTTTTCTGTAAGAATTGATCGTAGATGAATTCATTGAATCTACTGTATCAAGGATTAATATATAATAAATTATTCAGGAGTTTACATTATTTCCAGAAATGATCGATTGTATTCAATATTCTAACATTAATTCAAAAAAATTAATGTTAGCGTTATGAAATTTCCTTTTGCATAATTCAAATAACAATGTTCAATAATTTAATCAATGTCAAAATTTAAATTATGCGAATAAAAAGAAAGATGTTATTATAATTCAAAATGTAATTCATTTCGACAATAAAATCGATAATGAATAATAATTTCGCAACGCTGCGTAACACAAATGAAAGAACATTTATGTTCAAAGGCGTTGCATTAAACAAAATTTAGTCGTTTGGATTTTCTTTAACCTGAAATAAAAATACAATTAAAAAATTTTAATAAGATGTTTTAAAATTCAATTGAAATAATAAAATCAGACAAAAGTTTATATCACGAATCGTAAGTAGCAATTAAACATCATTAAAAATTGTTTTTAAAAAAATTCAAAAACACGATCTTAACTCACCGTGATGTGTCAAATTTTTCATTTTCTATTCAAACAATTCATTTAAACAAAATTTTCAATTTTCATTTCAGAATAATTAATCATTACTTTTTATTATTTTAATATTTTTTTCAACAAATACAGATTTAAAAAAAATGAAAATATTTACGAAAAAAGATTCAAAGTATTTTCAACTTATTTATGATTCTTTTTCAAAAAAATAAAAAAAATACTTTTTTTCATTTTGCATTTCAAATGTTTCAGATTTATAAAAAAATTAATAATAGTTACTTTCGAATTGTTTGTGTTTTTAATTCGACAAAAACGGTTTTATCGGTAAGTAGAATTAATTTAAAGCAAAAATGGTTTAATCTTGTTTGTAGTTAATTTAGTTTTATTAATTGTTGAAATTAGTTCAGTAACACGTTTGTATCAAAATTGTATTTTAGTATTTTTTAAAATTTTATCTTATTTTAAAGAATTTTTACAAAAAGTAAAAATCATTGAAGAACAAATAACTTGATATAAAACTAATTATTTAAGAAGTTAAATCATTGTGTTTAATTACTAAATTAAGTGTAATGATTAGTTCCATGTAATTCCTTGTAATTTGTTTTATTTGTAAGTATAATTGCAAATGTATTTTTCGTATAATTTAAATGTTTATGTCTTTCTTCGAAAGGGCCTTTTTCTGCATTAACAACGTCTGAATTCATCAGGACAGTACTGACAGCTCTGCTTCGCCCCTTCTATGTCTGATTACTCAACGTCCGTTGTTTACAACAGTAATCTGTGAAAATTTTCAAAATCCTAAAACAACATACCAAACAACACACAATAAACACCATTCAAAAATAGTCGAGAAGTGGGCCATATCAGCAGACACATCACGTGTTTTGGCTGTGGTCGGAAAGGTCATATACGGAGAGAGTGCAGGATCAAATGTTCGAAATGTGAAAAGACAGGCCATAACGCAAAAGAATATTATTCGAAGAGGAGGAATGAGATATATACGGAAGTGCGAAGAGTGGGACGAACAGGAAGAGACGAGTAGAGATCGAGACGGTGGACCAACTCGGATAGGAGTCCGAGAATGTGGGAGACGAGTGGAAGATCAAGACAATTTACAAATGAACACAATAACGGAAGTACCAATGGAAGACAATTGGCGATACTTCAGGAAGATGATGAAGAGGGAAGATCGATTCAGGAGTCGGACGATTATTACCGATGGATCGTGAGAGATCGACGACTGGCAGCACAGGACGAGAGAAACCGAGACTACGAGAGAAAAAACAAAAACCGCCAAGTCTTCGAGGAACCGATCTTGGCGATGGAGTAAGATTTGTTAATGTTAAACCGGATTATGTAAATAATTGACATGTTGAGAATGATAAAAGTATTTATAAAAGTAGTGATTTTTTACAAACAATATTGATAAAAGTATTTATAAAAGTAGGGATTTTTTTACAAATATTGATAGTAATAATGATAAAATAAAAAATAGGAATAAAGTAACCTATATAGAAACAGCATTTAGATGTGGGCACAGTGAAATGCCAATAAAACCTTTATATTTTTCGGAACCAACAAAATTAACACCTAAACAATGCGAAGCAGCATTAATAACGGGAAAAATAAAGCCGGATACTGATCAAGTACTGATCAAGATATCATACTGGATGTTAAGCCTGGAGTAATATATAAACAAGACGTAAATGTAGCTAGTTGGGTCACAACACAAGGAAATTGTGAGGGTAAATGGTATAGTCTTTGAGGAAGAAAAACTGCAGGAGATTTGGTAGTAAGACGACAATATTAAACCGAATTGAGAAAATTTCAAGCTACATTTGATAGTGTCACTCGAAAAATGATGACACATCCGTTTTGTCTTGCAGAAGATGAAAGTTGCGATACCAGTAAATCAGAGGCGTA
>MQRK01252092.1:7792-21882 GCA_001938485.1 Girardia tigrina | reverse complement strand
GCAAATAGAGTTCTGTCAACATAAAGTATGTATATAAAATTTTTTTGATTCACTATTTATATAGACTATTTAGAATATATTTATCATTATTATATATTTAAAAAACATTAATAAAAAAATCAATAAAAAATTTAAAATTTAATTTAAGAATTAAATTATCAAAGGAATCTATTATTTCCCAATTACTTGGTCGTATTCTCAAATTCGTAGGAAATTTTTCGTTTAATACATTCTCTTAATCTCTAAAACGTTCGGAGCAATACAAGATAACTGTACATGTACATTTTATTTTTTTATGTGTATTCTTTTTACAAGTATTGTCATTATTTATTTTCTTTTCTTTCTATATGTATTGGAAAGAAAGACTTATATATTTTCATTGTTATTTTAACTCAAGTATGTAAATGTATATTTTTATACATATGTGAATATTTTTATTTATTTTTTTTGTCATTTTTATTTTGTACACGAAAGAAAAACAAGAGAGAAAAAAATGAAAGAATAAGAAATAAAAGTTATGATTATGATTATAATTCAGAATTATAATTTAAATTTAAAAATCAATGAATAATTGACATAACCATGTCAATCATAAAATTTGATGACAATAATTATTATTTACCGCATTTGATTTTTGGATTGCGTCTGACAACTTACTATTTATTCGTCGACTTAATCTTTCTATTGTGAAGATAATTATTTATATTTGGCAAGCAACCGACTAATTTCTAACGAGATTTAACCCCTATCAACATCAATGAAATTGAGACAACAATTTCGACCTATATTTTTTTTTATTCAAAACCGAATTTGACTCTATCCGATTCTACCAGATATTACAATTCCTACCAATTTCAGATAAAAGTATTGTACATATTAAAATTTCATTGTGTTGTCTGACATTATTTCATTTTTTTAACTATTAATTTTCTTTTATTAAATCACACTCAAACTAGGTTAACCAAATAAGGCATTTTTGGTCAGCTTAGTTCCCTCCTAATAATAATTAGAATAACTAATTCGTTTCTCTTAATTCGAGACAACAAACTTGTTATTCTACAATAACAACACTTTCTACCTGACAATTCCAAATTACCTTTTGTGACAGAATCTGGGACTTATCAAGTAATCGTGGTCATCATACCCTTTCATGTTGTTAACTAATAATTTTAGTTTTCTAAAAATATTACTATTAGCTATTATATCGCTATTGTTTATTCTACTCCACTCACCTTATTTATTTTTTTTGGTGTGATCGTATTTAACCTTAAATCTTCGTTCATGTACTTTCCGTTGTGTTTACGAATTTATTTATTATGTTCAACCGTTATTGATAATAATTATTTTATTATTATTTATTTATAATATATACCAAAGTGAACTCATCATTATCAATTTTAAACCGACTACCTTTCTTCTCTATGGTAACCATAAGGGTTCTTGGGTTTACATTTAGTTTTGGCTTTTTAGAAATGTAAAGAAATCGTTACATTTAATTAAAAAATGTGATTTTGTCCTAACCTTTGAATTTATATCCTTAAAGGTCAAATCGTAAATACTTTTGTAAAATAAATATTGCTAAAACTAATTAAATTATCGATATTTCCCCGTAAAATTAAATTGAACTTTTTAATATAATAAACGTTAATTTCTAAATTATGGATAAATAATTTGACTTAAAATGAAATATAATAAGAAGTGGTTAATGTATAAAACTGTCTGTTTAAAAATAGGTAGTTTTATAAATGTTCCTTTAACATCATAAATTATATAAATTAAATTATATTAAATAAATAAATTATATAAATTTTATACATAAATTATATAATATTTTTAAAATTATGATCATAGAACATGTTTCGATAATTTCTTACATCATTAGCAATTATGTTTCACAAATTAATTATATATAAAATATTATATTTATAAATATCTTCTGTTTGTTCTGATCTACGATAATAACTTGTTATTACTAAATGATTTTTGTTGTTAAATAAGTTATTTATTTTTTTTTTAATTCCATTGTTTAAATAATGGATAATTTTTAGATTTTTACTACTTTCCAATTAATGAATGATCCTCCAGTAATGTTGGGAAAAAAGATCAGAAAAAAATTTAAATAGAATTACTAAATACATTATTATACATACTAATGTAGTATTTTTATAAATAAAATAATTAAAATAAAAAATTAAGTAAAATAAAATAAATAAATAATGAATAAATAAAATAAATAAAAATATAAATAAAATAATAAACTTTAAAAGTGTAATCTTTAAAAGAAATTCGCATTTTTATTCGTATTTTTCTCTTATATATTTACATATCAGAGATTCTTATTTGATACATTTTTTATAAAAATTATTACACATACCATTTTATTCGTGTGCAACAAAAAACTCAATAAAAGAGTATCTTCAATCGAAATAGATTTTTTTTGTTGAAATAATATTTTGGTTTCTGGTATAACTTTACATAAAAATTGGTAGAATAAAAATATGCTTTTTTCAGTAATTAATACAATAATAGAATTATGATTTATGTCTGTGTGAAGTTCCCGATGATTAAAGTGATTCGTTTAAATAACGACGGGAAATTTACAAATTATTGTTATTGTCTTTATCTTTATAATTATTTAAAATTATTTTACGATTTTCTACAAATTTTTAAACTGTTTTTTTGTATTTTTAACCCACTTTCGATGATGCTATCGAGCTGAAATTTTCAATGTAGTTGTATTTTGCTATAACATATCGATTGAACAAATCAACTGATCTCAAAAAGTTAATTTTAATTTTGTTGGAAAAAATCGATTTACGATTATCTAAAAATGTTAAAACTGTTTTTTTTGCAATTTTTAAGCACTTCTTATCACTTATTATTTGTATTATTATAACTTTTATTCTTATAGTTTCTTTTTACTTATTATAAAACATTTAAAGTAAGAAAAAATTAAATTAAAAAAAATTAATTTAAACAAAAATTGAAAAATTAAACACCGAATTAGTATTATTATAACTTTTATTCTTATAGTTTCTTTTTACTTATTATAAAACATTTAAAGTAAGAAAAAATTAAATTAAAAAAAATTAATTTAAACAAAAATTGAAAAATTAAACACCGACAAAAAATAATAAATTATAACTAAGATTTAAAAATTAAAACAGAAACTTTCAAGGACGAAAATTTAACTCCTCTGTCATGCATGGCGAATCTATTTCTAGTATCTAATAATATATAAATGTGCAACATAAATTTTACAATCGTCATTACATAATATAACAATATCAAAATTAATTTGCGAAAATGGAGATTGTAATAAGTAAAGTATAATACATTATATAAATGTCATATTAATTAGTAAAAATAAATAAAAATCAAAAAACGTACTCCGTTGGACTAATGGTTGTAGCTATGGCTATTGCTGCGATACTCGACAAGACGAACGGAATTCCTATACATTAAAAAAGTATTCAATAAATATAAACTAAAATATATTCACATAAAACATGTTTCAAAAATTGTAAAATAAGGAAAATATCGAAAATTAAAACATACAAAAAAGTCTGAAAGAAAGCTTAAAATCGTTTTTATCGATAAAGAAAATTCCTTTTTGGATCAAGTATAAATTATATAAATAAAAAATAAAAACTAACACATATGTAATGAACGATACTAATAAATACAATTATTATTAGAAGAAAAAGTATATTGTATCTAAACAAACAAATAAACTTCTAAGTTAACACAATGTTGACCTGCTATTATTTCCTAATTCAAATGTGAAACAATATAAATAACCTTCAAGAAACTTTTACTTAATAAAAGGGACAGTTCTAAACACGATGGACAAAGTTTTTGCAGTATTCTATATTGATCTAGGTTTCATAAAGTGAAATAGCTAATGCAGGTGCAAACACGTGTTAACTCGTGATTGGTCAACAATGTGTTAAAATTCTGTTCTTTGACTGATGGAACAGTAAAATTTGTCAAAAGTTGCAAGTTTCGAAGACCGTTTTGATTTGCTTCAGGAATTTCGGATAATTTCGTCAATGTCATTTTTCTTCCATGATCCCACCTTTTAAGTGTGACCGAGAACTAAGATTAAATTATGACTGGGTCATGGAAATTCTCTTTTAGTTTGTATTTAACTGTTTCGATAGACTTTTCCTTTCAATTTGGGATTTCATGTTTAGTGAAATATTGAATTGGTATGCCAAGATGGTCTTTTATGATATATTATGAAAATGATATTTTATGAAATTTAGTATTGAGATTGTCGTGTTCAAAAAAGAGAAAATTAAAAAACTGAATTCATTAAATAAAGGGAAACTAATATTATTCATTATGGTGTATAAAAATGAATTAATTTAATTGTTCTGAATTGTTTGATGTTTTGTGTTTGAATGTTGCATGTTGAAGTGTCTCTCCTGCACAGATGACTCATTGATATTTTCTTTGATTACTACTACTTGAAAATAATTTATTTTAATTTTAAAGTACAAAATATTTAAAATATTTTTCAAATTTAATATTTAATTTTTAATGTAATTTAAAATTTTAATATTTTAATTTAATTGATATTTTTTTATTTTAACCCATGAGAGTTTTATTAATTAATTTATATTATAAATATTTTCCATTTGGTTTTAAAAAAAACTAAAATGACAGAAAAGATAATCAAGAAAGATGTCATAAAGTGAAAGTGATTTGATGAATTGTTGTAATGGCAATTCGAAAAGACGAGTTTTGAAAATGTTTGAACTGCGAAATGTGCAATAATATTATTGGATTCTTGCTCACAAGACATTATCATGAACATAAAAGTTTATTTCTATAACAATTTGAATTTTTTAAACAAATATTTTTGAGGAACTTTTGTACTTTCTTTTTTACACAACAAATATAAATAAAAATAGATATAAATAAAAATATGGTTAATATATATTTTTTTTACAAATTAAAATTCTATTTTTCTTTAATAAAAATTATAGTGAATTAAAATTTTGTCACAAAGATTTTGTTGCGTCTTTTATTAATTTTTCAATTTTATGGAACATTTAAATTTTCCTATTTCTCAATTACATTTTCCTAAAAAATTAAAATCGCATTTTTATTTAAGTCAATTTAATGGTTTTATAATTATTTTTTAATTCCAATTTTAATTTCATAAAAAAAGATAATTACATTTTCCAAAAAAATTATAACCACATTTTTAATTTACTTTGATTTAAAAATTACCAAAATGGTTTAGTTTATTTTTATTACGCAAATAAAATATCAAACTTAAATTACTTTTTATTTTATTTCAAATAAATATTTACATAAATCTTTTAATAACCCTACCGTAAAATTTATTCTATTTCTTACTTAAATTAATTTTTTACATTAAATTTCTGAAAATCTTATTTTAAAATATTTATAACAATATTTTACGGAATGTAATAGTTTATTTAATAATTTGATAAGCTTCAAAAATTTTATATTTTATGAACGCTCCCAACAAATATTATTTATCCTTAAAAGCATTCTTTCCGAATGTAAATATTTTTCCTAAACGCGATTTAAACTTTTAACAGTCACCATGAACCGGAATTTCAAATTAAAATTAACAAAAAATAAATCATTTAAAAATATTTTCTTAACCATTTTGCATTAGTGTAAGATTGTCGGAATAGGGGAAATAATTCATGTTTTTGTTAACAAATTTGTAGATTTGTCCATAAAACGTTGAGATTATGGAATATGGTTGAATAGACGGAATACCACGATACATTTTTTTTCCGAAAATATAATTTACGAAGTCATTAAATATTATAAGATTATATAAATATATAATGACATGTAAATATTGCTTTCAAATGCATGAATTAATATTAGGTTGGGGAAAAAGAAATCCATTATTTTGGTGTGAAATTCAAAACTTTATTTAACATGTTTCGGATTGTCCTCTTGGAGTCAAATATGCACCGTTTTGTTTTATAATTAGTTATCATTTTTAGTTAGTTACTTTTTTTAATTAGTTACCAAGGTAGCTTCATAATGCCTCTCTCGTAGAAGTCTTGGTCCTTATTGGCGAAAAACTGTAGTAATCGATTTTCATAATCTTCTATTGATCCCAATTTCTTATCACTCAGGAAATTTTGAAATGCGAGAAAAAGGTGGTAATCGTTCGGTGCCAAGTCCGGCCTATATGGTGGAAGCATTACGACTTCCCCACCAAGCTCCCTGAGTTTCTGGCGAGTCACTACAGACGTATTTGGTCTGGCGTTGTTGTGATGGAACACAAGACCTCTTCTATTGGCCAATCCTGGTCGTTTCTCATCAATTGTTATCTTCAAACGGTTCAGTTGTTGACAGTATAGATCTGAATTTAGTTTTTGGCCATACGGAAGCAACTCATAATAAATGATTCCTTTCCAGTCACACCAAGTACACAGTAGAACCTTCCTGGCCGTTAGTCCTGGTTTGGCGACCGTTTGAGGTGCATCACCGTGCTTCGACCACGATCTTTTTCATACAATATTGTCGCATATGACCCATTTTTCATCCCCAATAACCATCTGTTTAAGAAAAAGGTCGATTTCATTTCGTTTGGCCAAGGCTTCGCAGATGGAAATTCGATCCATCATGTTTTTTGGTGTTAATTAATGTGGAATCCAAACATCAAGTTTCTTTTTAAATCCTGCTTTGCCCAAATGGTTTAAAACCATTTTGTGGTCTATCTTCAGCTTCTGTGCGATGCTACGACTACTAACATGCCGGTCAACTTCGATCATTGCCGAGATTTCATCGACATTTTCAACGACAGGCCTGCCTGTGCGAGGTGCATCTTTAACATCAAAAATGCCTCCACGGAATCGACGAAACCAAAATTGCGTGTAATTAGCTGTTACAGTATTGGCACCCTAAACACCATTCACAATAACAGCCATCTGGCTTGCATTTTCGCATTTATCGAATAAAAACTGTAAAATGTTCCGAATTTTTTCTTTGTTGATTTCCATTTTTAACACCATATAACTCAGAACTGAATAAAAAAAGCAAAATTTTTTTGTGAAATTACTGTGAAATGCTACCTTGACAAAGAGCATAAATTTGAAATTGTTTGATCGATATATAATGAATTAAAATAATGGATTACTTTTTCCCCAACCTAATATAATATTTTGTTGTAAACATTGATCATGCATTCATTATAAAACTGTAAACAATAACGGTATTTAGTATATTAATAAACATGTCTAATGGATCAAACTAACTTTGTAATAATTATTATAGTTCAAACTTTATATTTGACTCATTTACAAATAATAAAAACAACTTTTAAAAAAACAATCACTCAGAAAAGTTCATTTTATTAACAAATTTTTAACGTATTTAAATTTTACGGAAATAGTCAGAAAACTTTTGTCTTCTTAATAAACTTAAAAAATATTTTTTAATATAGTAAAAATTTATAAATTTTTTTAAACAGTTTTAGCAGGTGTTTATATTTTACTTCAAGTGTTATTTTTGTAAAACAAAAACTGTAAAAAAATATTATTTTTCATTAGTAATTGTTAACAGTTTTATCGTCGCATTTCGGCCTTATTTATATAGAATTAATAACAACCAAATAAAGATAATAAAAATAAAATATAACCGAAAATATAAAGTTGTAGAAAGTCATTTTTGAACTAAAATTTTAGATTTTAAAGATCTTTCTCTTTTCACAAATCATTCCTTCCCGATAATTTTTAAATTATCATTTTCGAAACTATTTTCATCAACAATTAATGTTGACCCATTTTATTGTTTAAAATGTAAGATGATAAATGATCCTACTCAGAAACCTATCTAAAATCAGTTATGGTTTGGGGTTTTATGACCGCCCAAGGTGGGAAATCGACAAATAGTCCATGGTATTGTAAACTCTGCCAATTATCAAGAAATTTTGAGTCAAAATCTGTTACAGATTATGTGATCCGGCTACAATTCACATAATTATATTTTTCAGACAGATGCCAGTTGTCACACTGCAAAATCAAGCAAGTGTTGGTTCTGAAATAAAATATCTCTGCACAAGATTGGCATCTACCAAGTCCAGATTTAAACTCCATGGAAAATTTGTGGGCTATAATTAAGTCAAAATTAAAATTAAATCGAACAAAAACTAAGGTGAAGTTGATTGAAAGATAGTTTAGCCTATGGACTAGCATAATTAGGTAATTTTTTTAATCTTATTACTACTTATGGAGAAACGAATAAAAGCCGTTAATGAAGTAAAATGAGATAAAACATATAAAAACATAAGTTGTCCAGTGACTTTTGAACTAATACAAATTGTTTTCAAATTGAAATTAATTTCTATTATTTAGAGAATTCAAGTTTTATTGTTAAATTATTATTAAACTCGGTTTAAATTATACAGGAATTTTTATTTTATTCAAATTGTACAATTGATTCATATTTTATACTCATTTATTTAAATATATGATTAAATATGTGTCCGGGTGACTTGTTGGTTAGAGTAGTGTTACAAATTTATAGAAACAAATATAAAAACATATTATAAGAGAGATTTATAAATTATTATTGATTAAACTACTTTATAAATAAATTTTTAACATCTTTTAACTTCATGTTACAAATAGGTCAAAAAAGTACTGGAGATAAAGTTCCAAGAAAGCAGTTCGCTACAAAAGCAGAAAGAGTACATCAGCTAGGAGTATGAAGAAATCTCTTGGGTATCATCCAGGAACTGTAACTATGACGGAAATAATGGAAAACGATAAAAGAAGAATTCTGAAGATTTTAAATTTGAAGATATATATATATATATAAACTAAACCGTGACAGTACTGTAAAAAATATGTAAATTTATTTAGGTAGACTTGTTTGATGTCACAAATATTGGTAAAGGTCAAGTATAAACTAAAACATTTTTGTTATTATGTTTAATTAGCTAAAGAGAAAGCGTCGTTATTTTTAAAAAAGTCAATATTTTTCTCAAGACTTAAATAAACCTTTACTGAATTTAAAAAAAAACTACTTTTAGATTTAATTGAAATTTGTTTGAATAATACGTTATAATCATAAATAAAAGACAATTTAAATGAACAATAAACAAAACATATGTAAAGGTCTATTTTCTTTAATATATTACAGGAATAAATTATTGGATTCGCTAATAAGTAATTGCCGATTTCAGTTATAGATGTTTAGCTGTCTAATTGGTGTTGTGCCTGCCGCACTTTACCTTGCTCGCCGGTCGATCCGTTGAATCCCCGATGAGTCCAAGGTTGAGAAAACACAAAACCACGGGAGTGGATCGCACAAAACTCACATGTTTGCTTGTCAGATCGGCGTCCTAGAGTGTTACGGACAGGAAAACATTTAGCAACACACGAATACTACCAGAATTTGTTGGAGTTTGGATGATAGAATGTAGGCCACCATCTTGCCTACCCGATGTTCAGAACCCCAATCTGTCCACGTGAAAAACAAAAGGTAATACTCAGTCGTTCGACTTTTTAACGACAAGATTTAATGGTATCAACTTTATTTTGATAAAGAGCGACTTAGTTCGCAAGGATGTAATTTTAATATGATAATTTAAGTCGAGCATTTTTTTTTAAATAATAAATATCACATTTAAATTTGTTTCTCAGTCATCTTATTTTTTTGTGATTTCATTATTTTAAAATTATATTCTTTTTCTTTTTTATCCATTTTATTTTGCAATCATATAGGAGCAATAGTTAAAATGGGGTAGAAGTTTATTCGTTAAATTCATTAATGGTAAAAATTTATTAATGATAAAAATTTATTAATGGTAAAAATTTATTTATTTATTGTACAATTGAATTGTTTTCGGATGTGGAAGTCCGTGGGGAAAAAGAAGTTTGTTGATTAATGGTTTCTACAGGTGCGATATGAAATATCCGGGCTATTTTGAGCAGCTTCCAAGGAACCAAACCATTTATTCGGAGGTCTACTGTCGATAACTAGACAAATTAAATGCAGCGGTCAAGGAAAAGTAAAGGTGTCATTTTAAACAAGGATAATACAAGGCCTCACACATCTTTTGCTACTCATCAAATATTGATGGATATTGGTTGGGAATTGATGTTGGACCAACCATATAGCTTTCATCTCGCGTCATCGGAATACCAATTATGTCGATCTCGAGATAACTAACTTGGTAAAACCTTCAATGATAATGACTTTGTAAAATCTCACTTAACTTAGGTTTTGTCCGAAAAGGATCATACTTTCTACGAGCGCAAAATTTTCAAGTTTCAGAGAGATGCCAAAGGGTCATCGAACAAAATGGAAATACATCATAGATTGAAGTTTATTTCAAATAAAAACATTTTTTTTACTTCATTGAACAAATCGGCAATTACTTAGTTGTCAACCTAATAAAATTCTGATATTTTCTGCTTCATGTAACTCATAGAAGCACTCATGTATTATAGACACATTTCTGGTCATGATTATTTGATTAATGTTACGTTATTGAGGAATATATGTTTATCAAAGGACAGGATGCTAGTGTTACCCATTGCTAAAAACGTCATATAAAAGTGTTGAAATTTTCGTTTTATTCAGGTTTTATCATATATCGATATTTTAGTTGTTATATTTGTAAAAATTGTTTTTTTATAAAATTAATATTCAATATAAAATAACAAATCCGTACAAAGTAAAAGCTCACCCCAACCAATAATACTATAATGCCAAATTTTAAATTTGTCCACATCGTAAGTCCAAACGATAATTGTAAACAAATAGAGACCCTCCACGAACATCCAAAAATAATTTGCTAATTGAGAAAATAATAGAATGATCGTTGTGATATTTACAGCTGCCTTGAAAAATTAATTAAATTATATAAATATAAAAATATAAATAAATATTCCTTAATTAATATTATTTATTATTAACTAATTTGAAAATAATTTAGATACTAGAAAAAGGCCCGTTATATATGACGAGTGAACTGAATTTTCGACTTTGAAAGTTTCTGTTTTAATTTTTATATCGTTATTATTATAATTTATTATTTATAGTTTCGAATTCTGTGTTGATTTAACAGTCAGTCAGTTAAAACAGCTCCCGGAGTCTTTCGGCAAAGAAGCTGTACAGACAGAACCGTCTCGATGCGTACTATACAGAGTTATCTCAATTTTATGCGGATTCACTCACTGTACCTCAACTATTTTGCATTTTGGGGCTGTCCATAAATGATGTCACGCAATTTAAGAAGATTTCCAACCCCTTCTTTCCCTCGTCAAATTTCGTTACAGAATGTTTTATCTAAATACTTCAGCATTTCGATTTGACGTCCCATTTCCGAAACCCCCTCCTCCAAGTAACACTTCGTCACTAAATTCTGTCTTCTTCCCCCCTGCTACATGATGTCTTTTAGGACCCCTTTATCAGCATATATATGATCATAGTAAAATTTGAGTTTGACCGACAAACCGTGAATCAGATGATAACGAAATTTTGCAAATTTAAACTAAATTGATTTTAGAAATATAATTAGTAAATAAGTCATATAAATGGTCATTTATCAAATAAATTAGTAATTTATAGATATTTTCATAAAAATTTCACAAAATTCCTTGAAGGAATCGTCAAAATCGTTATTATTCGAAATCAGGTTTATTTAACTATTTGAGGATTTGTACGGTTTTCGATCGATTTCATCGGCTTCCAGGCGTCATTCGACAAAGGCGCAAAATTGTATTGATGTAAGCTATCCAGATTGACCACGTCCGCTTCCTCCGCAATTTTGCATTCTATTTGTTGACACTATTTCTTAATAACGAAAATTTGTAATTTTTACAAAATCGATTTTTAGCAAAATAATTAGTGATTAAGTGATATAAATGGTCATTTATCAAATGAATTAGTATTTTATTGATAATTTCATAAAAACATTTATGAAAATCCGTGTAGGAATCATCAAAATCGTCATTATTCGAAATCGGTGTTAATTTAACCATTTAACGACTTGTACGGTTTTCCATCGATTTCATCGGGCGTCATTCGGCAAAGGCGCTACACTGACAAAATTGTATTGATGCGGGCTATCCAGATTGACCACGATCTTAAATGGATTCACTCTGGTTCCTCCGCAATTTCACATTGGAAAGCGTGACCGACAAACAAACAAACAAACAAACCAACACACTTTTTAGACAAATATTATTTAGATATTTGTTTCTTCTTGTGTCGTTTAATGTCACAAATGTAAGTATATATATTTTAGTGTTTTTACTTTCAAATGGAGAAAAATAATATTTTTTTATAAATTCTATAATCAATAGGTATTGTTGATAATATCATATAAAATAAAAATTAATAAAAATAGAAATATTATGTTTAATTATTGGAATACTAAAAAAACACGTCAAAAATAGAAAGAATGTTCGTAATGTTGTTCGTTAGCTCCGAATTTCGATCGCAGACCGATCATCTAACAGCACTGAATCTGACTTTTTAATATCCGAATCAAAGGACTTTTTAAAAGTATCTAAAGTTTAGGAATAAATAATGAATTATTTGCATATATGCAAATTGCTTAATCTAAATTCGCAATTAATTAATCAAAAACAGATTCAATTTACTGTGAATACAGTAAGAAAAAATGTATTTTACTCGATAATTATATCGCGTTTTCAAAAAGAATAATACTTAATATTATTTTTTTAATACATTGAATGTTTATTTATATATCATTTGAGTAATTCTTTAATATCATATTAATAATTATAAAGCTATTTTTCAAAAATAATAATTATTGTTAAATTAAAATAAATTATTATTGTGAGGGATAATTTGGAATGTTGTAAGTTTGTTGTTTGTATGCTGATTTGATTTGTGACTCTCCTACTCAGATGGGATTGATATGTTTATTGATTGATTATTTGAATCTAATGAGATTAATTTTAAGTACTAATTAATTAAAGTTTTATAATTATGAATTTTAATAATATTTTTCGTAAATGATTTTAACTTATTAAATTTAATATATTTTAAAAAAATTACGTAATGCCTTTTCGTCCAATAAAATTTAAGAAATTAAAAATTAATATTAAAATCTTTCCCATTCATTGTTTTTTAGATTTGAATATTTAAATAAAAACTATATCAATCAAAGAAAGATGACCTCTGAAAATTGTTGTGAAGAATCTGTTTGTGTTGGAAATAAATGTTTATATTCAAATTGTGATGTTGTTAATAATTATAAAGTATTATTATTGATTTTTTATCAATATAAATTGTAATTATCGCTCGATTTGTTGTTACAAGCGTTAATCTCGAGATACAAACTATAATTGGTATCTTTTGACCTATTCTAAAATCTTAACATCACAAATTGTTCACAATAGCTCGTCATTCATTCTAAGTAGCTCGAATGTTACATAACAATTTATTGTCCGTTTTGGAAATATCATATATCGACATTCCAACAATCAATTTCAATTATCGCCACATATTCGGATCCCAATCTGTGTTTAGGTTTTTAGCATATATCGAAATTAGCATATATTCAGAATTTTCGAAATTATAATATCTATTAATTAAAACATTATTTCTATATATTAATTAGTTTATGGAGGCTTAACAACTATTATTCATCAGTTAGCTTTCTTTAATAGTTATTATATATTTAAAATATAGTATCTCAAATTTCTAATTTAAAGCAATTAAAAGTATTGTTGTTCCTAGCAAAAAGTCAAACTCTTCTCATATGCCTTAAAACTCTTCTCATACCAACCCTTAAAATGGTCTTCGTTTAATAATAATATTTTTGATTTATCACATCCTTTAATTCGAATGGATTATTTAGATACAATAACATTCATTTTATCAATATTTATATCTTCGAAAATAAGAAAGCAATGGGATTGAATGGGTGGTCAATACAATTATATGGTTGTAAATATACCCCATTCTTGTTGTATCTGAGTTGTGAGTTCATGCATTATAAAAAGGTGACCGGGCAATTTGAAACATTAATGAAATGAGATATTTTCATTGTAACTAGACATTCTTTTCTTTTGACTTTATATATATATATATATATATAT
>MQRK01252089.1:2668-16091 GCA_001938485.1 Girardia tigrina | reverse complement strand
ATGCTCTCTGTATTAAGCACTTTATTACATAGAACACACTGAGGCTTTTCCACATTCCTATCTAGAATATTCGTGAATCCCCATTGTAAAAATGCTTCTTTATATGAGCGCTTTTTTGATGTATTAGAACTCATGACCCCTAAAATATTCGTAAAAAAAGTTATCTAAGGAAAAAATAACTTTTCCTTTTAAGAATATTGAGAAAAAGCTAATTATAATTAATTGTCATTGTTTGTTACTACTTACAGTCAAAAAAGTAAATAATGTTGTAATTATTTCAAAACTGGTAGTTATACGTAATGAGAGACAATTGAACTTGACTTGTTTAAATATGACTTGTTTAAATCTCAAACTACCAATACGGCCCGTAGACTGGGTACTGAGTCACGGCGCATCGCGTGTGCGCATTGTGGAGCTCAAACGCGATAATGCGTCGGAATATATGCTCAACCACTCTCAGTTCAAACTGGTTTATACACGCAGTTTCGATAGCAATAAAAAGTATATGTCACATGAACCAAATGTGTTACTGTACTGTATTTTTTTTATTAACAAAGAAGACATCACTAAAATTTAGTGGATTTTTACCTTTAAGAAAATTACTATTTACCTTTAAGAAAATTACCTTTAAGAAAATTTACCTTTTTACCCCTAAAGAATTGCGTTTTTACCCCCTGGGGGTAATTACCCCCAGGTTAAGAACCACTGATTTAGACCAAAAGGAAAAAAAATTCGACAGAAAGCCTAGTGCGCCAAATAATTTGGCCAGGGACTGTAGATTTGTGAATTAAAATTTAATATTTATAGATCGCAATATTCTTCACATATTCTATCAAATTAAATAAATTGTAAATGTTTGAAAAAGATTTACGAACAAAATTTTAAAGTTTAAATGTGAATAATTTTGATTTAATAACATTTTTTAATCTTAATGAGTACAATAATGAATCATACGAATTATTTTTGAAGTATTCTGCCTGGTAACAGTCGCTGTTGAATAAGATCAGAAGTTGACATCCTGAAAATTATGAGATCAGTAAAAACAATAATTTTGTTTTGAAACATCATATATTATACTTATTAATAATTTATTTTTGTTACCATAGTTCACAGAGGCCTTTAGAAAAGAACTTCATTTAATCTGGTAAGAATTAAACTATAGGTCAGTGACGGAATAAAACTATTCAGATTTCATTGCTGATCTGTGAAATAACAAGAATTTTGTGATGGAGAAAATAAACTTTCCAGAGTTTTTCAAATGTTTGAAATTTGCATAAATTAAGTGCGTTATATGGTTCTTCCATTAAATCTGCATAGGTCTGAGGCAATGTTACCAAAATAATTGAGCCTTTAAAGTTGGAAAATAACGAATACAGTTTTCTATTGAAATAGTTGACTTCAACGCTGTCAAATTGAATGGAATTCATGTGATTTTGTGATGACAGTGAAGAAGTATAATAGCTAGTTACAATATTTTTGCAACGTAATGTGTATGTTACTATACTACTATTTAACAAACTGAGAGAAAAGACCTATGACCTTGACTTAGCTAACATAATGCAGTGGGCTTAGTAACGGCCATCTATTAGTTTTTAGTACATACCTTAATAGTTATTGTATAATATCCCCATGATACAATAAAAAATTAAATTTATTAGTAAGAAACCTTATTTCACTAGAAAAGGACCAGTCATATATGACGGATCAGCTGAATTTTAGTCTTTGAAAGTTTCTGTTTTAATTTTTAAATCGTAATTATTATAATTTATTATTTATTGCTTCGAATTCTGTGTTAAACTAACAGTCGTTCGATTAAGTCGACTCCCAGCGTCTTTAGGCGACGGCGCTGCACCGACAGAATTGTCTCGATGCGGGCTATCCATATTGACAACGTCCTTAAATGGATTCACTCCGGTCCCTCCGAAATTTTGCATTTTATTTGTTGATATTATTTTTTATTAACGAAAATTTGCATTTTGTACAAAATTGATTTTTCACTTTTAGAGCCGCAAATCAAAAATATCAGATTTTTAAGAGCCGTAATAAGAAAAATGTTGCAATATATTACGCAATTTATGACAGTAAGTTTAAAGCCAAGGTTTTAAAAATATTTTATACATTACAAATAAATTTATTTTCAAATATATATTTTTAATCGAAAGATATGTTTATTCTACGTTTATTTATTAATTAACAATCTGTGAAAAGCCGGTTCGTAGGTTGTTAGTGCCGTATGAATAAGTTCAGTTGAATGTTCATTATTATGTTGGGAACAGTGTTTCGATTAATTAAAATTCATTTTGGAATACAAAGATTCACAAGAGTAAATTGTTGTGAAAATTGAAATCAATTTACATGCAATTTTTTTAAAGTAGGATACGCGGTGTGCTGAATAAGTAGTGAGCCTAACATAGAAATAATATTCTGATTCCAATGAATTTTTTTCATAACGAGCAAGTTATTAAGGTAATATTTGTGATATTTGTTTTAATCTATTATTTGTGTTTAGGTTAGAGAGCGCATCAATTCGAAAATGTCATTGGAAAACGTCCAATATCGAAGCGTTATTCGTTTCTTGTTAATGAAAGTGAACAACCGGCAAGAAATATTCGTAGCACTTGGTTCTATTTATGGCGAAGAGAGTCCATCCATATCTACTGTCAAACGATGGTTCAACCATTTTCGAGATGGTCGAACTTCTGTTTTTGATGAAGAAAAGTTAGGTAGGTCACGTGAAATTGGCGAAGAAATAGCGAAAAAACTCAAGAAAATCGTGCAGTGTGAGAGATGAATCACCACCAGAGAACTGACAATGCGATTAAATGTCAGCACAGGTACCATACAATCACTGCTTGTGGAAACTAGAATTAGAAATTGTTTTCACGCTTCGTGCCACGGTTTTTAACAGCAGACATGAAGGATCGGCGATTGATGTGCTGCCAGGAAAACTTAAACCTCTATGAACGTATTGGAAACCTCTTCTTACAGAATATTATGACAATGGATGAAAAACCACTTGCCCTTTATGTCCCAGAATCAAGACATGAGACCCAAGAGTAAAAGCTGTTCGAGTGGAAGCTTGTTCGAAGAAGATGCGATCATCAACCTCTCACAAAAAAGCTCTCATGCTCACCACTTTTTGGGATGCAAATGGAATGATCCTTGCTGGTTTTACGGAAGCTGGTGTTCGTATCAACAGTAAATACTACTCCCGGCTCGTGCTACAGGCCAGAAAGCTGAGAAGCAAGAGCAGAGTTTGTGACTTATATTATTTGCACGACAATGCAAGTGGGCTATCAATGTCATCAATTGAGGGTTGTGGCCTCAGCCAGCTCTCACACCATTCATACAGCCCGGATCTGACGCCATCCGATTATCATCTCTTCGATCACCTCAAGCGAGATCTCAGGGGTCAACATTTTGCTACGAAAGAAGACTTGAAGGATGCAGTCTCAATTTTTTTTTGGCTCAAAAGCCACCGAAATTCTTCGAAAAAGCCTTTCTGGACCTTTTTGTGCGTTGGAAAAAATGTATTGGTGTGAATGGAGATTTCTTTGAGAAATGATACCTTTATAACTTGCTTGTTATGAAAAATAAATTTCATTGGAATCAGATTATTATTTTTATGTTAGGCTCATCACTTATTGAGCGCATCACGTATTTCGAGTCTGGTACGATTTTCCAACATTATTATAGATTCTGATGATTTATGATGCATCCGTAATGCACGATCCTCTTGTATTTCTATTAATTCCATATTTGAAACAGCTTTTTTAGACAATAAATACTTTGGAAGTGTAAATTCTGCACTCATTATATAAATTTAAAATAGATGCACAAGTAATTCAACACAATATCTTAAATATCTTCATTTTTTTCGAAGAGCTGCATTAAAAAGTTTGAAGAGCCGCAATTGGGCCATGTCTGAAATAAATGATAAAAATCGTCATTTATCAAACAAATTAGTAGTATTTTCATAAAATTTTCAAGAAATTCCTCGTAGGAATCATCCAAATCGTCATTATTCGAAATAGGTGTTAATTTAACCATTTAACGACTTGTATGGTTTTCGATCGATTTCAACGGCTTCTGGCCGTCTTTTGGCGAAGACTCTGCTCGGATAGAATATTCTCGATGCGGAATATTTCTATTGACCACACTCTTAAATGGATTCACTCCATATCCTTCGCAATTTCACATTTAATAGCGTGACCGAAAAACAAACAAACACACATTTTATACAAATAATATATATATATCATCTGTAGCACTGCTAATGTTTGAAAGTTAGTAAATTAACATATTTTTTTTAAATTTAAAATTCTTACTCTTAAGTGCCCGTTTTACTCTTACGTGACGATAAATCAGGTATGCATTAGAGATGGACGTTCATCCTTAAAAGTCTCTAAACCCAACCAGAATTTTCATGAATCAAACCCGAACACAATCCGAACCGGATTTATTATAATGCAACCCGACTTTATTATAGTGCGACCCGACCCGACCCGAATGTACTTTATAACAATCCGAATTAATTCGAATGTAAATGAATCTTTACTGGATAACAAATTATCAGTCTTCTGCAAAATATTTGGAGGCCCATAAAAGACAACACTAAAAGTATTTTGCCTAGGGTAGTTGGTGAAAAACGAACACATTATTTATTTATGATAAAACGAGCTTCACTGAAGCCTCTCTCTGATGTTTCAGAAGAAGAAGTTATGCTAAAAATAGGTCGAGAGACTCTAGACAAAAATGTAAAATAACTCGAATGTAAATAATTTTTTATTACATAACAAATTATTAGTGACAAAATAAATGACGACATTTTCACTTACGTCAACAAATGACTGAACTAGTTTCAAAGTCTCTTTTATTTACTGAAGAGCGGATGACCGCTGCTCAGGGATCAGAAAAGTGGACAAATTCTTAGCTCGAGGATCCAGGAAAACAGTAGGGAAATGAATAAGAGAAAGCCGCTCCAATCATTTATCACGATTAGCAAGACTTGCTACTCGCTTTCCTGTATTTTGTGAAACTCGCTAACTTTCTTGAGAGCACAAATGCTGCAGCCGCCTTATATAGTAAAGTGCACGGTGGATTGTTGGAGTTTTGTCACTCTTCAAATCGTTTGAAGCTCGACGAAATTCTGTCAGAAAGCTAATCGAATCATCCAATAGACACTTATTGATACCATTTAGGAGAACTTCATTGCCACTGTTTATTATTTTTAGTGTCAGTTCGGCCCATGTGAATACCACGTTTTCCAACATGATCAAAATCGTTATTCCAACGGGTACGTATCAGTTCTCCTCCGATAGTTTTTCATCCTATCGTTTCTCCTTCGATGTTTCTCCTTCGATGTTTCTCCTCCGGTTGTTATATTCAATGACGAAATCTTTATATAAAATGAAAAAATATGAATTTAGAATTACAAAATTTTAATACAGTGACAAAAAATTAATATTCAATGGCAAAATTTGAGCAGTTTCAATTTTATTTGATAGAATAATATAATTTAAGTTTTTTAATCATTTAATTATGAGGTATTAAATTATATAAGTGTTTTTTAACAATGTCTAAAATCTCAGCGTCGTATTTTCCTCATTTCACTCCACCATCTCATCTTATCTTCGACGAAAACCGAGCAAATAGCTGGCGTAAATTCAAATTCGGATTTGAATGTTTCTGTACAGCAACCGGTATTAATAAATAATCTGAAGTAGTTCAAGTGACCAGTTTCCTCAATCTCATCTAGGAGAAGAAGGTCATGATATATATTCCACATTTCAATGGGCAACTGGTGAAAATAAAAACGATTTGAATGATGTTATTTCCAAATTCGAATTCTATTGTGTTCCCCTGACTAATATTGTGTATGAACGGCGTCGTATCTTCAATTTCTTCATTTAACGAGTTTCTTTGAGACTTGCGCCTTCTGATAAAAACTTGTGAGTTTGCTACAATTCATAACATTGAGGACTCTTTACTGCGTGACCAACTGGTGATTGGATATGCTGATAACCATCTGAGGGAAAGAATGCTTCGGGAAACGAATATCATCTTAACACAGGCAATTAGCATAGAACATACCAAAGATGCAACCAAGAAACAACTGCAAGACAAACAACAGGAGAAACAAGTGAACATGGTGAAGAAATCATTCTCAAGGAGGCCATGTGGCCGATGTGGTTCGCAACACTCCTACGAGAGTAAGTGTCTAGCTCACAACAAGTATTTTTTAAAATGCAACAAGCTCGGTCACTTTGCCAAATGCTGTCGTTCCACCTAAAATAATATAAATCAGATTGAGGACAATAATGAAAACCAGAGACAAAGTGATTCTATATCCTGGTTAAATATTCGTGTTATTAATGAAGCTGATAAAGCACGTGATGCATGAAGCTGTGATAATGCTATTGGTGGAAAGACTGTGACATTGAAAATTGAAAGTGGTGCTGATGTAAACGTCATTCCACATTCTTGCTACAACACTCTTCCAAGGAAGTTTCTGCTCAAAACCACTTCCAAACGTATGAAAACCTATTCAACGATGATATCAAATTGGTTGGTTAAGGTTGGTAAATCACATATCAGCATATAAAACACATGCTTGAAGTCTTCGTGGTGGACTCTAATGCACCTCCAGTCATTGGTAAAACGGAGATTGATTTACTGAGATTGATCAAACTCGTTAACACGCTAAATTCTGGTGATCTTATCAGCGTTTTTCAGATGTTTTCCAGGATGGGTCTGGACTAATCCCTGGTGAATACTCAGTTAAATTGAGGGATGATGCTATTCCAGTTGCTCTAGGGCCACGGAAATTCCCTTTCGCAGTTATAAACAAATTTCAAGAAGATCTGGAGTACCTGAAAGGGTTAAAGTTCATCACGCTTTGTTCTTCAAGCTTTCTGGAGTGTCAGCGAAGACCTCTATGTTCACCAAGGTTTAATGTTCAGAAAGAGACAAATAGTGATTCCTAAGGTATTAAGACGAAATATTTTACATCAAATGCATTTGAACCACAATGGCATCACAAGAACCCTGTCCAAAGCAAGGGAAGCTGTATATTGACCGAGAATCAGCAACGCCATTAGAAATGCGGTGGAAAATGTAGTACTTGTCAAACAAATGGAAAACCTAATCAAAAGGAAACTTTAATAATTAGAGACCTTTCCGAATATCCATTTCAAAGAGTGGTCATGGACAATTTTGAACTTGACAAGCAACTGTATGTGTTCCTAATTGATGCGTATTCATACTGGTTTAATCTATATCCAGTTCATAGCACAGACTTTGAGATTTTGCTGAACTTGATGAAATCAAATTTTGCTGACATGGTACACCAGAAGAGATCTTCATGGATAATGGACCTCCCTTCAACTCATGGAAATTTCGGTCGTTTTGTGACAACCGTAACATAGTGCATTCAAAAAGTAGTCTAAAATTTCCACAAAGTAACGGACTTGCCGAAAGAGCTGTTCAAACAGCAAAATTCATGTTAACCAAGTGCCGTGCAACAAGAACTCCTGCTGAACATGGCTCTCCTAGAGCATAGGAATGCTCCAATTGCCTCCCAAACGCCATCACACAGTGAATTTGCTCTGGGAAGAAAATAGCGAGGTATGAATCCTTATCGAAAAGAGCAGTTAGAACAAAAGTTTCATTCACTTCCTGAAGTAGCAAAAAAGTATGTTCAGTATAAAAGGAAGCAAAATTTCTATCATGATCAAGGATGTAAACAGCTGGAAGATATTGAAGATGGCTCAAGTGTTCTGGTACAAGAAAAAAACTGAAATGGTTTCCTGCAATTATTAATCGAAAACTAAATCAGCCAAGAAGCTACTCCTTAAAAACAAATGATGGAACATTTCTACGCAGAAACAGAAAACAGATCAAAAGATGGATTCAAAATGCAGATGGACAGCAAATCAATCAAGAATTTGCAAATCTGGATACAGTAGCTCCAGTTCTGTCTTCTGGTTACATAACAA
This sequence comes from Girardia tigrina, assembly GCA_001938485.1. Lineage (NCBI taxonomy): Eukaryota > Metazoa > Platyhelminthes > Tricladida > Dugesiidae > Girardia > Girardia tigrina. Next base: position 8,094 of record MQRK01252089.1, on the reverse strand, counting down.
TTCCGGAGTCCTCCACCAGCAACAACTTATCACACCAATCTGACAGTGTAGCGACACGCTATTCCAGATTTGGTCAGACAATCAAGCTTCCTCTCCGTTTCCGACTTTCCTGAAGGGAAAACATGTCAGATTATATTATGTGCTTATATGTGTGTATGTGTGTTTTAGTATTACTAAATTTGTGTCTATTGATTGATACATGTTGTTATAAATAAATTATTTGTAGAAGCTTTAGAATTTGACATGGAGGTTTAGAAATTTATTAGAATTTTAATTTATCAATTAAGAACTATGTCTCACTACGAAAATATTTCTGAGAATTGTCCTGGAGGCAATTAGAGTTGTGATGTCAATAAAAAGTATTGGAAATCATTTTAGTGTTCTTAATAATCTTAAAAGTGGTAATAAGATCTGTCTGTTAACATTGAATGATTGTTTATATAAGTAAGAACACAATCGAAATCCATCAAGAATAAATATAGTTAAATTCTAACACAAATAATCAAATATTAAAACAACAACAATAATGGAATATTAAAATAAGATTCAATTATCCAACTATATAAATAAAATTGATTACTTCAGATTTTTATTATATTATATTATGTAAAATTATATCCAGATTTGGCAAGAATCATATATTTTAAATTACTAGTAACATGAAATTAATTTTATACAACTGTATTTTGCAATACTTGAAAAAGGAGTTCAAAACGATTCTCAAACATGAAGGCGTTCCTTTAACAAGGTTTTTACAAACCGAGAAGGCATTGTAATCATAAAAATAAATATATAAACTTAATAAACACCAACCGGTTAGGAAAAAGGCAATAACGAAAGCATTTAAATCGGAAATCCAAATGAGTGATTTGAATAGAAAATGCGAAAGATAAATATGCATAAACAAACTAAAAAGGAAATTAGAGTAACAAGTGACACTATACAAATAAACTGCTCCCCAATCCTAAACTATTTTTTATAAATTAGTATTATATAAAAATAATATTTAAACCTTAGTAAAGATGTTATTTTCCGTTACTTCAAAATAATACATCAGGCTAAACATCTGAGTAAACATGGCGCACGTCATTCCTTGTAAGCCTATTAGGCAGGCCATTTTACTAAAAAATAAATATCAATTAATTTGAATTTTTGAAAATTAAATTTTTTATAAAATTTAAACCTATTTTATGATAGTAATTATAATCATTATTTTTTGGAGCAAAAAGTACCAGAGAGGAAAATTTTGAAAAGGTAAACAGTTTGAATTATAAAATTTTAATCGAAAGTAAAGGTCTTTTGGAATTATTTATTTACAAAGAATTCAGAATAACAAAAATAAATAAAGACTGCCAAATAATCGAGAAAAATTTTCGGAAAACCAAAATTTACAAAAATGAAATTAAATTAAAAAAAAGAAACGTATCGGTTTAAAGTAGATAAAATTTTAATAAAAACGTTTCTCAAAACAAAATTCAATACGAGCTCTTTGAATATTAAGACAGAAATTGAGATATTTGAAAATTGATATTATTTGAAGATTCGTCATTAGCTATTAAATAAAATTTGAACTAGTGTGTTATAGATTGTTGTTTTCAACCGAGTGATGTGTCCACCACATCTAACAATTATACATAATTATAATTGTATTACGCATACGTAAAAATTGCCGTTAATCAATTTGCAAATTTTGGTGAGGTAAACAATCTTTTATAAAAGTTTTATTCAAAATAAACTTATTCCTAGATGTCAATAGATAATCTTAGTCATTATTGTTAAAAGTAGAAAAGAAGTTTATTCTAAATCTTAATTGATAACATAACAATTTTTTATCTTCTTCTGCATGGCTCTTCTTTAATTTGTTCTTGTTTAGATTTGGGAATTGGTAACTAAACTTAATTTATTTTTAAAATATTTACAGAATTCTAATTATTAAAACAATTGTGTATTTTATTTTCCATACAAATTTATTTAATTTACTAAAGTCAACTTATGTTAATTTTAAGGAAATTTAAAATAATTTAAAAATAATTAAATTTAATTTGGTAAATATTTTGGGGAGAGACAACATACAACAACATTCAAAACATCATACGAACAATTATCCATCACAATTATATTTTTAACATGATATTATTGTGAAATGAGTGATGTTACAAGGACATTGGAAAATAAAAGAAAACATTTCCAATCTGAAAACCGTTTGAAACGCTTACAAAAAGTATAAATACCGAAGATCAAGTTCCGAAGTGACTACCTAAAAAAATTTAAATGTATAGAAGTAATTAAAGATAATAAAATGTTGCTAAATATAAAAAATAATTAAAAACAACAAACCAAAAGAATAAAAAATATCTACAAGATACTTCAATTTGAGCTGAAATTCATCGGTATGAAAAACTAAAAGGAAATGATTTTTGCAATTTTTATTGAAACTTATTCACAATTTTATGAAAACATAATGTTCCACCCGATCCTCAGGTCGCCCCGAGAATCGGAAGGAGATAGCAGGGTTGCACAGGGAAATTCTGTGGATGAATTGCTGGGCCCATTTATTGAGAAGTGAATGAAAAATAACACTGGAGCTGTTTTCGTTTATCGAATTCAATTTGTCGTTAAATCTTTCGAATCTTAAACAGAATATTTTAACCATTTCAGTATCGATTTTCGAATTGATCGATTCACATTTCGCCTAGTAAAAATTAATCTTATTGGAATTATTTTCTCTAAAAGCATTTTGCTTTCTATTTAAATCATTGTAAGTTTCATCCAACACCGACATTCGCTGATCATACAGAAACACTGTGCCGTTTATTTGATTATTTCTATTCAAATTTTGATCTAAAATCGATTCGAGTTTGATAATATCGCTTTCTTTAAGTTTATTTTGTGTTGAAATCTCTTCAGATTGACGCTCGAGATCTTTTGTCTTTTTATCTAACTCAATTATTTTCGCTTTTTCCATTTCGATATTTCCAATCAATTTGTCGACTTCATAACCTAATTCACGGATTAATTTGTCTAATTGGAACATTAATATTTGCGATGGATATTTCGAGTTCGTTCATAAAATATCAAAAATTTCCAACTACCGCAAATTTTTATTATCAAAAATAATTCATTTTTAATCAATTCAGAACGATATTAAGTCACGTACCAACTTTATTTTTTAACTGTACAAATCTTTTTAATTAAAACTTTGATTTAATTGATACGATAAAACAACTCGATAGGTTATCATAATTTCAACAATTTTTCATTAAAAAATTTTTTTCATAAACTAATCACGTACACAGAATCTTTCTTTAAAAACGTTATTTGACGTTACAAATGTCATCAAAAAATTTGAATCATTATTTTAATTTTATTTTTTTATGTCAAAAAATTCCGTGACACAAATCAATCATAAAAAATTTACATTCAAAAAATTCATAATCATAAATTGCCCAAATTTTCCCAATCAATTTCAATTTCGACCAATTAATTAACATAATTCGATCTTTACTCCAAATCACGTACGCAATTTCGATTTGATAGAAAACAATTTCAACGATAATATAAATAATGATAATAATTTAATTTAAAAAGAAAAAATATAATAATTCAAATGTTCGAATCCCGAACACATAATAGTTATAAAATTATGAGACTCGTATAGAAATACAATTAAAAAATTCATAAAATGTTTATAATACTTTACCATTAATATATACAAACTAGTAAATAACCCGGCATGTATGACGGATATAATTATATAGTTATATAATTATATAATTACAATTGTAAGTAGATAATTATATTAATAATAATTCATATGGAAAATTATCATGAATAATTCTGCTAATAATAATTTTCCATATGAATTATTATTAATATAAATATCTACTTACAATTGTGAGTAGATAATATGAGCGTTAGTGAAGCAGTGAGTGACTTGGGCTTTTATAAGATAAGATAGACAAATATGTATAGCTAAATAATATCAATTATGTTTAACTTTGTAAAAGCTAGTTTTCATTATTGGTTACAGTTTCTTTAAGAAAAAATATATCGGTCTGTCGAATTAAAGAGCGTAATTCGTTTTCTACTTTTGAGGAAAATTGAGAAGAATAAGATAGTGCCTCAACTGTGAGAAACATACGAAAGGGAAGTATATAGAAATACAACAAATGGATTTTAAAGTTTTCCATTGGTAGGTATAGTGAGCGTAATGAAGAAAAATATTAGCAACATCAAGAAATTTCCGAAGGGATATTAGAAGATTTATAAATATTTATAAAGAAGAAAGACGAATCATTCAGATCCAGCTCTAAAGCAAACTCAATGTAAGTAAGAATACTGCCCAGAACATGTTTGAGGATATTTGATTCAAAAAGTTGTTTAGTCAATTTATCCAACGCTTTCTGACAGCTGAGATGCAAGAAAAGTGAATGAAAGTAGTTTAAGAATATGATAAACATCTAATTCTAAAAACCTGAACATTTATAAAAAATAACATTAAATACTAACTTCGTATGATAGGTAACACTTCTGGATAATATCAAAACGAAACTAAAATACAAATAAAATATTTTAATCAAATTATTTATAAATAAATAAGTATGAAAATATATTAAGACAGATAAAAATTTTCTGTTATTTTTTTAGCTGGAACCATCTAGTAGCTGGTTTCATCCGAAGTTTCCCTCAGGATAGCTGGCATTTGTGATTTAGTATCACCTGGAAAAGCGAATGATTAGAAGCATTGGGGACGAAATGTCCTCAACTTATTCTCAAACTTTAAATGTGAACGAAGTGTATCTTTCTTTAATATTTTTGTCGAAGATATAAGTATTATAAAAGTGCTCAGTGGGTCATTTTTGGTAAGCAGAACTGGCGATGTGGGATGAACAAAACATCCGGTTAAAGTGCCTAACATTTCCGTTTCAATATATATTTTTAATGACCCTATATGTCGACGGATCAACCGTCCTCGTAAGTTCACTGATTTATTTTTAATTCACCTGTATATAAATGCAAAACGATGATTAACTCTCTCTCAAAGCAAATGAACATTTACTCAGATTGCAAGTATTAAAAAATATTTTACATTAAGAATTTTAAGTTCGAGTTTTAATTTAATATAAATTAAATTATTTTCTGGAAACTCGTGAATGTAAAATTCTTTTTTGAAATTTTAATTTGTGATTATGTAAAAATTATTTTAAACTACGAAATTTAATTACATCAAAATTGTTTTTACATTAATTAAGTTCATAATTTATTGAATAATTTTTAATTGCTGTCAGAATCCAATTTCGTTGGAAACTGATAATTTTGTTGAAAATAAATGTTTTCAAACTACGTTATTAATGATCTTAACAATGTACCTGCAAGGATTTGTAATGTGTGAGGAATATTTTAAATTGTTTGAATGTGTAAATGTA
>MQRK01252088.1:1322-14976 GCA_001938485.1 Girardia tigrina | reverse complement strand
TGTCATGTTAAAATATTTTTAAATATTTTAAGAATTGAAAAACTTGTAATAAATAATTCACTATTTTTCAGATAGGTGACAAATCTTTGTTCATATATTATCTTAATACTGAAGATGTTTTTGCAGACGAAGCTGGTTTATATGAATAAAATTTGAAATGAAATGGCTTTTTCTATTTTTTATGATGTATAAGAGTGTCATAAAAAATGTTAAAAAAGGATTCTACTTCGTAGATGTAAAATGAATAATCAAAATGAGACTTTAATCATGTTTTATCGCACTATTTTTACAAAGGAAAACTCGTTGTACAAACTCACAAAAATATATGTTTTACATATTTAAATTTAAATAAAATTTCGTTCTGGAAAGTTTCATCTGAAAGATATTCCATGGTTTTATGGATAAGTTGACGTTGATGGACACAATTTTAGCTCTGGTCTTATATAATTTATGTATAAAAAGATAAGAGAAAATTGGGAGGCCATGGAAATATCTAAATTGAGAGTCGAAAATCATTTTCAGAAATTGGTATCGACATTAAGCTCAACATGAAGTTGCCGTTTCATAAAACGTCAATTTGATTCCAACTTGAAACAAAAATAGTGATTCATTTCCAGAGCGTTTAAATACTAGTGAAAAATTTATGTTTTTCATATTAAAAGAAAAGTGTTTTTCAACTCTTTCCGAGGAATGAAACCTTCGATTTCAGACTGACCAAAATCGACTCATCCAATTCATCACAAACGACCTGACTTCATCGAAAATCGGAAAGGAATGTTAATTCAGCATATCGTAGGATCTCATACGCTTTTAGCGACTCTTCTGAAAATCTAATCCTTGTGATGGAATATTTTGCTGCAAAATCCAGTATTCTTCAGACTTTGCCCCATCCGATTACCACTTATTTATATTCATGTAGAATTCCTTAAGCATAAATATATTTGCCAAGTAATGATGACATCAAATTGTTTCTAGATGGCTTTTTAGCTGACATAGACATGAGTTTTTATGAATCATGGATAATGATGCTGCTGGAAAGTATGAAGAACATGATTGAAGGTAATGGACGGTGTAATAATATTTTGGCAATTCACATTTTACAAAAGTCCAAGATCATTTTGCCCAACCAAATAAAAATCTGTAAAGAATTCTCACTATCAAATATTTTATGGTTATTAATTCCACATTCTGTTTCCCTAATCTTTTCAAATAAAAATACAATACGCATAAATTATGATATTTCAAACCATTTATTTGTATCAATAAGATGTTTTATATTAAAATTTATTCATTTTCCTTCTACTGATAAAAAATCAAAGCAAATTATATAATTTTGTATCTTTATACCCGAATAATTGATGCAGAAGAACAATTATAAATGCGATTACTATTGAAATCAGATACAATATTTACATCTATATCGTAAATTGTAATATTTACATCTATACACAAACATTCATAATATTTGCATATTAATTTATATTATGTACTTAAATATTTGTAATTATATAAACATTAATTCACAATAATTATGTGTTAAAAGTTGAGGGTGTAAATCTATGGAAAATATAATTAATTCCGAATACTTTGAAAGTGAAATGCGTACTATTAGTAATGGCCTTTCGTAGTTAGTCATCGTTCTTCATTAATAAATTAACATTCTCTTTCTAAATCTCTAATTATTCAAACAAATTTAAATTACAATGTCTTTAAGAAATTTAATAAATATTTACTTTACAATCCACTATTAAAATATTTTAAATCACCTTTAAATAGATTTTAAATATTTTGATTAGAATATTATTATATATTTATTAATTAAAATATATTAACTTAATTTTAAAGTTTTTATTTAAGGACTGAGTATGAAAAATATTACTAACTTTAAATCTCCATAATTGCAACATAAATTCACAAATTACAAAAAACTAATCGAGTAGGCTGTTGTTTGCATAAATCAAAATAAAATTCATTTTAGCACTCATTTTTAAATTTTATTTTTCATGAATATGTCGTCAGAAACAGGAAGTCGCGAATTAATTATTTGTTTATTTCTAGAAAATCCACAATCAAGTCAGAAAAAAATTGCCAGAAAGGCAAAGGTTTGTTAGAAAACAGTTTCTAACGTTATTAAAAACTTCAATGAGAACTTGAACGTTTTTTAGAAAAATTGGTTCGGGAAGAAGAAAGCGTTTTTTGTGTACACAGAATGTGAAGAAACTAAAGATTCTTGAAAATTGTAAAATCGAAGTCGATATAAGCAGAAAAATAACAAAGGTGAAGAAAAAATCAGTCGAAAATCGGAAATTTCAAAAGAAAATGAATTTGAAGAAATAAAATCGAATTTATTGGAAAATATTCAAATTTTAATAAAATTATAAATTAATACAAAAATGCTTTTCTTTCAGTCGGTTCTCTATCTAACAGTCTCAAAATCGCCAAAACAAACGAAAATAAAATTTTCGAAATTCGATTTTACTACATCAATAAAAAATTATTTTTCTTATTTTTGAACTTTCGTTGTAAAATAATTACTTTTTGGGTTTAATTTTTTATTTATTTTTTGAGGAAAAAATTGTAAAGGATTTTTTGTTTTTTAAATAAATAACAAATTTTGGCGGAATTTAAATTATGCCTCGAAAAAAATATTTCAATGTGGTCAAGGAATGAGCCAGCAAGTGATGTTAGTGTCTTGGAAGAATCTCTTATTTTTCGGAGGCGCATACGATGAGGATTCTCACGATGACTTTGTCGAATTCCATATTAATGAGCTATGAAACGAAATTATTTTCTTTTAAGAAATAGATATCCAAAGATAAAAATATTGAGTGTATAAAATATTTCGATACAAATTTGGCTTGCCAAAACCTTGACAATTCAATTACTTCTGGAATCAATGGTTTGTCTAATGAACCGATTTTCATTCATAATAGTGCGACCTCATGTTCTGAACCTCTTTCCATTGCGAATAGTGAGAATTTATGAGCGAGTCTATGGATTGAAATTGTGGAATGACCGATGGAGTTGGAGGAGAGATAGATGAGACACATTTGTGTTACCCCACCTTCGTCCCGGAAGCACTGATTTCCCAGCCCCGGAATGCCGCCGCCGGGTGTTAAAAAGGTTTTGAAAATAATATTCATGATCCTAATAACAATAATTGTATTTCAACCGATTTTTGTGTAATAGTTTTATTAAACAACAAGTAACGCATTAAATGTAAGGAAAAAACTTATAATAATTAAAAAATAATTTTTCAAAAATTTATTAATTATGTTAAAAATTTTACAAAATAATTATTTATTTTTCACGAGGAATTATTTATTAATTTCATTATTAAGCCGAAGAAATACTAAATTTAAAACTAAATAAATAAATTTAACAAATATTCGAAAAATTTCTTTCAGTCAATTATCTTTTGTGTCTGGAATCGCAAGAAAATCTTCTTCTAGTTATGATATACATTACCGGAAATAAAATCCCCCATAAATTATCTGTCAGGAAAACTATCTTGTTATAGAAACAAACATTAACTATTTTTTTCAAATAAAAAATATCCTCATTACTATTATTGTTTCATACAGTCATCAGATTGTCTTAGAGACTGACCGATGGTAGCAGAATCTGTGGTGGTGGATTCACTGCAGTTCGTGCTAGGCCTATGTTTTATTTCTTATTTAGTCATTGATACTAGTTCGGCTCATCTTTATTCACACAGAGATATTTTTACCAAATTAACAAAAGTCAATCAATTTCAAGAAATTAAATACGTAAAACAAAAATCTTTTATCTCAAAACAATATTTTTTCGACAACAATTTTAAAAACATGCATTCACATTTAAAATCCGACTCAAAATATTCGTTTAATAAAAAGATTTTTAACTCAAAGAAATCAACAAATTTTCAACCAAAACCCATTTTTGTTTCGAGAAAGCAAAAAGGGATTCGGAATTTGAAAGAAATTCTTTTTAAATAAATATTTTGAATCTAATAAAGAATGAAACAATCTTTCATTCAATTGTTGGAAAATTGAATCGAACTTTAAATCGTTATTAGAAATTAATTTTCATAAAAAGGAATATTTTTATCATTTTTAAAATTAGATTCTGACAAAGCTCGCTCTGATTGGTTGACCAATCGACTCCTAATTAGTCATTGACCATAATAATAATAACCAGAATAAAAGCTTCTTTTTTCGGGTTTTCAAACTAAATTATTATAAAATTTTTAAATTATTCTTTTTGTTTTTTTTTTAGTAAAATTTAATTTATTTAATTTTCATATTACTTATATAAATTGTAAAGCGAACAGGGAGTATTATAAATGCAATTAAAAAAATGCAAAAGATAATCTAGAATTTTTTTAACTTCAAACATAATTGATTGTTTTTGGGCAAGGAGAGAAGGGAGACTTGAATTATAAATAAAAAAATAATTTAACAAATATAAATAAGAATTTATTGAAATTCCGAAACAATTATTATTCCTAATAATAATAACAGAAATAACTTGCAATATTTCAAATAATTATTTCCTTTATGCGGAAAATCTTTTTAGAATTTAAATATGACACTTTTACAACACAAATATATATGTAATATATGCGCAATACAATTTATACATAAAATTAACAAAAATTATTGGATTCTTATATCAAAAATCATAGAGATAAACTTCTTCAATATTCAGTAATGTCCTGAGCTTTATAGTTTGAACTATATTCAAAAGTTTTGCATTCTCTTCCTTTATAGCTTGTCTATCAACTTGAATAAAACTCGAATACTTTACCACGCCCTTCCTGAACAACTTTTAACCCTTATATTAGTTTCTATAAAGTCAGATGTGATATCTCTTAATTCAATTAAACACCACAAATTGGGTGGGAAAAGATACGATTACACCTATATATACTCCTTTAAACTTGTTTACAATTTGGATTAAATTCATATCAATTGATACGACTGATTCTTCTTCAGCCGCATATAAATCCTCAAGACTCCAATCATAATTACTGAAAGAAAAAATCAAAATTATTATTATTATGGTGTGGAAATCCTTCGTTTTTAATCCATCCGTTTCTAATATTTCTTAGTAAAAGAAAAAAAAACAAAAATCCATTTTGATTTCGGGAAATGGTGAAATAAATAAATTTTTGCCTCAATTTCAAAATCTGGATTCTCTTACATAAATGATGCGATGTCTCTCCATTATAGGTAGCGTTATACCCCTTACAGATGTATTGGTTTACCAGAGCAAAACAAAACGCCAACGTTGGAAGTTTGATTGTTGAAAAAATATTAAATTTTGTGTGGAATTTCATATTAATTTTTAGGATTATCACAATATATAACGCTTAAAGGATGAAATTATTAGATATTTTAAATCCTTCTTAATAGGTCAAGATTAGGACGAACTTACGTTCTAAACATGTTGTAATGGTCATAAGTTTATAAACGTCTTTGAGAAGTCACTTATTTCCAATAAAAAGGATTTTCTTTCATTTGAACGATTTATTTTGGTGATAAATGTACGAAAAACGTTTCCAAAGACAATGAACTAAATTGAAAAATAAACCTTATTGTAATTCTAATAGTTAGTTTTTCTTCTTATCCATCGGCATGGTTCATAAATTCCCGCCATTCTTGTTGTTATTCACATGATGAGAACGCGCTGGGATGCCACCGCACTCTATTTTGCAGTAAGTAATAACTCGGGAGTTGAGTAAATTTGAGTCAACCGTAAATTATGATTGTTGTTAATTTAATTCGTGTAACTTTGGTATGATGTTAGAATGTATTTATGACTCTCTCAGTGTATATATAAAATGTATTTTTATTTAATGTATATTTTATATTTTTTAATTTGTGTTGCTTAAATATTCCAAATTAAGTTATAAAGAAGCGCAAAATTTGAAATTTGTAATTTGTGAATTGGAAAATAAATTTTATTAATGAGAACGCTTTTTGATTTCGGATTTGTGAATAAAACCGGGAAAGAAAGTAAATGTTAATTTTCGACAATTAACACTAATATTTGTGAATTTGTAACACAGTGCTACAATACACTTATCTTTTTGTCGCTAAGCCCCTATTCAGTTGCCTACATTACCTAATGGCAAATCCGGCAATAGGCGTAGTTAATAAAAAAACTTTTCATTTTAATTTATAATATTTTTAAACCTAAACTTTTTCAAATTTTAATTTTTTAAATATATTCTTTACTCTAAAATTTCTTCCTCTATATTTTAAATTATGAAAAAAATTTTAAATATTGTGAAAATTCCTTTGTTAGATTTGAAATAATAAAATTTAAAAATTAATGTGAGCTTAACAACCACTATTATTAATTATCACGAATAACATGAAAGAAGAAGTGATTATTCCTTCTGGAGCCGGGAAACATTTCTTATCTGTCGACCAAAGGACAGACATCCTAGCCATTAGTAAACGGTTATCAAATCACTACTAAATCTTGACGTAAAAAATTAACACCGACTTTTCCTTAAAAGACGCTAGTTTTATAATTTGACATTATTCATTGATAAAACGTAAAGGAAAAACTGATTATTTCGATAATTTTCTTCTCTTTTATCTTCATTTGAAATAGAGAAATTAATAAAATTTTTCAGGATTTCAATTTGATAATTGTATTGTTTGATCTATTTTTTTTCATCGTCGTATACTTACTGCAATCTGCGATACTTTCATATAGATTTTGAGATTGAATGGGCTAAAATTTCCATGCTTTATCAGACATAGAAAATCAAGGCTCATAGGGTTTATGGGAAGTTTTGTAATACGCTTTTTAATATTTAATAATTTTGTTATGAGTTCGATGCACCAAACTGATTTTATTGTATCTTGTAATTGCAAAATGTTGGAGGGCCTTCTGAGAGCTCCTTGATCTTTAATATAACTCATAAATCTTTAATTGGATTGAGTTATGGATTGTTCCCAGATCAGGTCAAGACCTCAATTTTGATTTTCCTCAGCCACTAAGTAACAATCAATCTCTTGTGGCTTTGGTCGCCTGCGAGCATAAATGCATCTCAATTTCGGATACTCATATGAACTGGCAGTGTTTGCAATTTCAAATTAAATTCTTATTATATTTTGTAAATTATTATTATTTATATTCAAATATTTCAAATGTCTCTCTCTCTTCTCTCCTTGTCCAAAAACAATCATTCATGCTCAAATTTTTCATTTTTGAAAACTTGAATTTTTTTATTGTAACTTTTCAATGACAAATGTTGTTGCCTTTTGTTAGGAGAACTCACACATTCGTAACAACATTTAGCAACAACAATTCGGATCATCTTTATGAGAATCCTTAATAATACCTTCGCTCAAATTCATCTATCAATGTTTTATACTTCTCATCCCAAATCTTAACTAACTTTGCACGAATTATTTTATGTAAAATATTTACTTTAAATTGCATTTATTAACAACATCACAATTTGAATGCAAACATTTATTGACAACACAAACAGATTCTTCACGACAATTTTCAGAGGTCATCTTTCTTTTATTGATATAGTTTTTCTTTATGTATTCAAATCTAAAAACACAATGAATGGGAAATTTTAATATTAAATTTTAATTTCTCATAATTTTATTGGATAAAAAGGCATTGCGTATTTTTTTAAATAAACATTAATTTTTAAAATATATTAAATTTAATAAGTTAAAATCATTTACTGAAAATATTATTAAAGTTCATAATTATCAAACTTTAATTAATTAATACTTAAAATTAATATCATTAAATTAATTTCATTAGATTCAAATAATCAATCAATAAACATATTTATAACATATTTATAAACAAACAACAAACTTACAACATTTCAAATTATCCCTCACAATATTGGTTAAAATAAATTTACTTTTGAGTCATTTAAAACATTAATTTGATTTAATTATTTAAAAATTTATAAAAATAAATTAATAAAATTATTTAAAATTTACAATAATAATAAATTAAAAATTTGAATATTAAATCTAAATCGGAATAAATTAGTTTCAGATTGTAAGAATAAAAATATTAATCATCTATCTGATTAGGAGAGACACAATCCCAAATCAACACACAACATTCAAATATGCAAACACTACACAAAACATCAACATTCCAAATACTCCTCACAGTACATATAAGAATATGTATAAATAATAATATACAATGATAAAAATTTATTTAAATTAATATTAAAAAGCAATGACATTTAAAAAAATAATAATTAATAAGTAAACTTTAAATTTTAATTGCAATTCAGATAAAGTCATAGACTTCTTAGTCTGGATTTGAGGATTGACCGAACTGCCGAGTTGGGTGCGTGTCGATTTCAAAAATTGACTGCCTTTTGCCAGAAACGTAGTCTAGTTGCAAGAGGCTGTTACCAGTGAGATCTTGGATGAATCTAACTGTATATCCCTGTCGAAATAAAATGATTTGTAGAATAAGAGATAATGTGTCCAAAGAGGAAATATCGAATTTAGAAACGTCGATATTCAAATCAGTTCAATGAAAAGAATTTCTAGAAGAGATAAAAAAGTTGAAAAGAGAGTTAAATGTGTCCCACAAAAGTAAATTAAAATATCCGAATTGTATCCAGCCCAAGATGAGATTATGAGAAGTTACTCTAGAATTACGAATGTAGATTAGTTACTTTACAATAACGATAATCTACAGTAACATGTTGAAGGGCTTGATAATTTTATTTATCACAAGTGAACAATTTATCAAAACTCTCGCGAGTCAATTATTTAAGGAAGCTGAAAGAGATAAAAAATATAACTTTCTTCAACTATACGTATACGGTTATTTCTATATTGACGTATGGCTACAATACGTCATAAACACGTCATAAATGTCCCTGAATTCATTTATAAAGATCATTCAGAGATATCTTTTCCAAACACGTCGTGTTACATCCATTTCAAGATCATGAACCTTTGCGTATCTTGTAAAGCCATATTTGGGACATCTTCATGGGGTTAAAAAGCACGGGTTATTTCTCTTCCACCACTTCGACAATATTTTGCTTTTTTAATGATTCTAATGAATTTGATTTGAAATATTTTCTATTATTTTGAGATTTAATAAATAAATAATTTTTAGTTAAGGAAAATAATAGTTTACTTGAACGGATCCACACGTAAAAAGAGTGCGTCCCGTCGCCCTCAGTTATATACAGTTATAATGTAAATGTTTGTTATGAGACAGTTATTCCAAAAGTCACTCGGTCTAAAGGGAAGTAGTTCAATTAATCTGCCTTCAACAATCCTGTACCAATTTGCTACAGTCGATGTCTTTAGAAATAATTGCACAAATCTATGTCTAAATGAAATGATTTAATCCCGATGCAGAAGAAACAGAGACATATAAGGAAAACAACTATTTTATGTAGCACTTACTGTGAGGCAGAAAAAATAAATATTTGTTTTAATTTCGTCGAAATGGAGAGCAAACAACAGAAAAGCGGTTAAAAATACTTTTTGTAATAGAATAACAATATTCAACAAAATCCCTGTGTCATATTTCATCACCTTCCCAGGGTCAAGAAGACCCCTTCAAGTATTCTTTCAGCTTCCTATAAACAAATTTAATATATACCAAATACTTCTTATTTATTCTTCATAAATTTATGATGATAAAAATTGTTTTTTGATTGAAAAAAATAAAACTAAAAAAGACTAATAATCAAACAATAAGACATATAATCCCTTATTTGTCTCTTGTCGCGTACGGTCTGACCCGTAGAGGTGGAGGATACTCTTCTCGCCCTAAGAGTTTATTAAGGCATAATTTGGAACAATCCACAGAAGAATCAATTTACAGATTGTTTTAATTTACAATATAGACATTTTATTTATATAAATAAAAACATAATGGTCTTCATTCTTTTCTAGTCTTTTTATATTCTATTTTTTTATTATATAAATAATTATTACAAAATATAAGATCAATAAAAATTTAAAGTATTTTGAATCATGTATAACAAATGAAATAAAATTATTATTTTTAATTTTATTAATAAATTATTATTCAATAATGTCACAAAATGCTAAAGCCAGTTACAAAATTCTTTAAAACATTTTGCTTTATTTTCTCGTATAAATTAAAATAGTTTATTAAAAACAATAATTAATTTCGACTATGTAACTGGTGACAGAGTGGGCACAGTTACACGGTTGCGGCTCTGTGGCGCCGGTTGGGGGTCACTGAGTCGTGGTTGAATTACAGAAAATCTATTCTCACCGTGGTTGACATAGAAATTCAAATGGAACTTAAATAACTCCATAATGGATGCCGAACAAGATTCCAGTGTCATCTGGCAGAGATGTTTCAAATTGGAATCCGTGAGACTGAGAGAAAACAGGATGTCTTCAATGGCATCAACAATTTGAAAAATGCTCTTATTCTTCTTTTTCTTCTACTTGTTGTTGAACCAATTTTTTGCTTTATTCTTCCAAGTCTTCATTCAAGAGTGATGATCACAGATTTTGACGTTTTTTGTCAAAACTACATTTTCAAACCATTATCAAACTTATTTTAACAAATACATGATGGGGCAGCTATGAATGGACAAAAGCAAAAGAACAATTTGTACATTTTAAAATTTTATATGGAAAAACACATAAATAAATCATTCAACAAACCTGCCATCAGGGAAAGCGACTGCAGGCAGTAATGAGATTGGTCATTGGAATGTTTACCATCGCATTAACTACAGCAGCTCTGAGAGCTTAGCAGTGTTGTGGTGATGATTATTGGGGCCCTACTCATAAAAATTCAGTTGATTAATATCTGGTTAGCTTAGAGCCAAACACTATGTGTGACATGGTTGTGAAAATTCTTAATCATCCATTCTTGGGTTGTTCTGGATGTATGAGATGGTGCTCAATCTTGTTAAAAAACATATACCTCCCACGTGTTACAGCAGCTATCCAATGCTTGCTAACTAACATCTCGGTGTAAGCAATGACATTGACTGTGGCACCTGAAGTAAAATAATGTGGATGAATCGCATCACCGTCCCTACTAACAACACCGAGAATTATCAATGATGCTGAAAATTTGGTATACATGATCGTAGCTCCCTTGCCAGGGCTTTTACACAGCTATCATTTTTTCTGGTTCACCTTCTGGTCCTGAACGAAGTTATTCTCGTCTGAGAAAACTTAGATCATTCCTAAATCTCCGGGACGTTTGATCTTGTTCAGAAGGCGCTTGGCTCTGGTCAAGCTGTTCAACTTGGTTCTTTCTGACATAAATTGCCCTTTCAACATCATGTAGATTTGTAACTGAGGTTCTCAAGGATCACATGTTGAATGGTAGCATCATAAACCTGCACCCACCTTGCCAGTGCCCTCATAGACTTCCAAAGGTTCTCTTAGATGGCAGCTAGTACTCGGCTTATAAAATCTTATAAAATCTACGTGATATTATCAGAACTTCCGCCATGTCACCCTTTGCAGCTCAAACTACTATCCAAACGTTGAATACAAATGATCGAACAACTTTCTACAAAGCAGCAGTTGTTGAATTCGTGTGGACTGCAGTCAAGGAGACAAAAACTAAATGCCACTTCATTTTTTACTTAAGAGTATTATCTGCTATCTCTACCTGCAACAGAAAAAACGATAACATACAGAAAAGTATGGCCCCTATATTGTGTTCTAAAATAGCTGACACACCCTATATACACAATATACACAAAAAATATCAATAATATTAATGATATAAATATAATCAATAATATAAATAATATCAATGATACAAATAATAAAAACAAAATAAATAATATTATTTAAAAATAAATTTTTAATATTAATCAATTCTTTTTCTGAAGAAAATATTCTTCCTTCGCTGTCAGAATTCCCTTAGTATTTCCATATCTCTTTATATGTTAAATTATATTAAATTTTATAGAAATAATTAAAAATATTTTAAAGAAAAAAATCACAAATGAATTAAAAAATAATAATAAATAAATTTAAATTACATGAACTTATTGAAAATAAAATTGAAATTATTATTATTTTGTTTTCATTAGGTAAACATAAAAAAATATTTAATGTAAAAAATATATCAAATTAAAAAAAAATTAAATATTTCCTTTATTTTCGCTGTAATTGCAAAGAAAATAGAAACCATTTAGACTGATTTATGAGATTTTTTAGCTTTTATCTTTGAATAAAAAAAACATTCCTTCATTAAATATCATGTAAAAAGTCTTTTATCTTGAAAGTCTTCCAATTCAGTCTCTAATTCTTACGCGATTTCCATCTTCAATTTGTTTTAGGATAAAGATAATTATGGAAAAAACAACAAAATCAAGCACTAAGGACAACGACCGTGGACCGAGAAGTGTTTCATAAAAATTATTTATTATTTTATTTTATTTTCATGAAGAAAATTTATTTTGAAAGTTTTTTTTTTGTGTTCATATAAAGTTTTTACTTTTCATAAGAAAAATTATATTTTTATTTATTTTTAAATGGAATATTTTATTATTCATTATTTTTTATGGTGTTTTTAGTATTTTATGCAAATTTCATTTGCGATAAATATATAAAATATAAAATTTTTACATTATATTTTATTGTGCATATAATTTAGTTTAATTAAGAAAAAAAATTTATTAAATTTATTTATCTTCATATTAATAGAAAATTAATAATAGAAATGAATAATAAATAATAAATGAATTATTTGTTAATATATTAACCGACCAAAATCAAATAACATAAAAAAATATTAGAGAATACATTCAAACAAAACAGAAATAATTATCAATATATGATTAAAATTAAGTATTTAGGAATTATTATTATTATTATTATTATTATTATTATTATTATTATTATTATTGTTGTTGCCGTTGTTTCGGAATTTGAGTTCTTATTTCTATTTAAATTTTTTATTTTTAATTATATTTATTAAGAACATTAATTGAATTATCATTACATTTATTTGTATCACAATTTGAATCACCATTAGAACAATTCTCCGTAAAACTTGCGTAGCTCGTCATCGTTCTTGATTGATAAATGTTTACTAATATTCGTAAACGTCTCATTATTCAAACAAATTTAATTTACAATTCAATTATAAAAATAATTTATACTTTAAATTAAAAAATAATTTTTATTTATTTCAAGAAAAATATTATTAAAATATTATTTATGAAATATTAATTTAATTTTGAAGTTAATTATTTAAATTTTAATATTTGATTAAATAATTCGACGTTTTAAAACTTAAAAAAATATCAATCTTCCATCTGGGTGGGAGAAACACAATCCTAAAACAATAAACACCATACAAAAATATTGCTCACAATATTCATAACAATTCCATTTCCTGTACAAAAATATTCATATATCTAAATTCAAATTGTTAATCCTTTTTGAATGGCAATTGCTGATTTCTTTTTTTTTGTTTTTATCTTCATTAAAATTCACTTCATGTTTAGTTCTTGACAGAACATCATCAGGGGGATCGTCCATTGAGATCACAAATATTAAACATTCAAAACCAATTTAATCATATGTATCAAACACAGAAATGTTTATATATATTTTTTGGGTTGTTGCATAAGTTCCCGCCGTTACATGAAACTATTTGTTCTACGAGACTTTTT
>MQRK01252085.1:0-15223 GCA_001938485.1 Girardia tigrina | reverse complement strand
AAAAAGAAACATTAATGGAAGCAAGGTTATGTTGTGCATTTGGTGGGATCAGAAAGGTGTACTGTACTATGAGCTGCTGAATTCGAATGAAACTGTTAATGCAGAACGTTACCAACAACGGTTAATGAAATTGAACGATGCATTGAAGAAAAAACGTCCTACTCCAGCCAACAAACAGCGCACAGTGATTTTTTTCCATGACAATGCTCGGCCACATGTCGCAAAACAAGTAAAAAACACGTTGGTAGCACTTAAATGGGAAATTCTACCGCATGCTACCTATTCACCAGATTGTGCCCCATCAAATTATCATCTGTTTCGATCAATGCAAAGCGCTCTTCGGGATCAGCACTTCAGAAACCAGGAACATATAAAAAAATTGCTGGAACAATGGATCGCATCAAAAGACCAAAACTTTTTTTTCGATGTAATTCATAATTTGCCTGAAAGATGGTCGAAAGTCATAATTAACGATGGAAAATATTTTGATTATAATAAAACTTATTATGTCATATTAATAAACTTGTCTGTTCTGCAAAAAAATCCAAAACTAAGTTATACACCTAATATATTTAATAATAGCAGCACAAGTACTGGTCAGAATGAATTGGAGACTAAATGTAATACAATGTCATCATGAGAAAACATCTGTGATTTTTATCTAATGATGAAAAGTTACACGTTGTTGACCAATAATTTGTTCAAGTTCATCAATTTGTTCAATTAGTTCATCAATCCCGCAGGGGTTTCAGGTTTGTAAATGCAATTTGTAAAATAATCTTCCCTAGTTTTGATTTTATTTTTATCATTTATTTTTAATTGAATGTATTTGTAAAAATTCATATTACCGTATTTATTGGACTATATTTATCGGCTTATATGCAAAAAAATTTTGAAAATTAAAAAAAAATGGTTAGACTTATATGCGTGTGCGACTTATAAAAATAAAGACATCAATATATAAAAACAAAACCAATCCCGAATGTTTTTTTCGTTTATATTGAATTCTCTTTCTGCTTCTCTGTTACCATGTTTTTCAGCATAAGCATTAATTTCCAATTTTCTTTCGACCATAAACGATCTTCATTTTTAACGTGAATTTTAAATTCAAATTATTTTCAAAAAACAAAAATAATTGAAGTCAAAATTAAAATAATATTCATTTAAATTTAATGATTTCCGGATTTTTAAAAATAAAAAAGTAATTTTGAATTAAAATTTAACTTCAAAATTCGAATTAAGTTTCAATATATACGTTATGCCGACTTAGTGACTTTTTTGTCACAACAGACACCTACAAGGTTTTGGATAATTTTTCATATTAAATTGATAATTTTTATATTAAATGCAGAAATTTTTATAACAAAATCATTATTGAATTGAAAAATATTTTTAAAGAAGTTGAAAAATTTGTGAATTCAGCAATTACACAAATTCGACATCCCGGTTCCAGTCATATATCCATCATTTGTAAAAATCACAAAATCGATGATTACTTTACGAAAATTATTTAATGCATTTTTATATGTAGATGGATGTTGTTTATAGTGGTGTATCTTCTACCTTGGTGGGTGAATAAATTTTTTTTAACCTTTGTTTCCTGAAAGGGATTTAATTTAATTCTAAATTTTAAAGGTTTAATGAGCTTTGAAATTTTGTAAAAATAAATTTGAATAATTAATATTTTTAAATAAGTAATAGTTGTTAATTTAATTTAAACCAATAATAAAATTAATAATTTAATTTAATTATTGAATTAATTTAGAGTGTGTTAATTTCAGATGATAAGAATGAAAAAAACTATATCAATCATTAACTATTTGACATCAGGAAGTAGTCGAAAATTTAACCTTAAGACTTGAAAATAAATATTACAGGCAGACAGACAGAGAGAATATATTTAAGTATTCCTATAATAAAAAGAAGCTTGAAAATACGGTTTTACAACATTAAATTTTAACACAATATCTAGTTTTTAATATTGTTTTTACTTTATTTCTTGTGTTATTTACTATTTATAATCAAACTATCAAGTACTATCAAAAAGATTGTTCATTTCTAAATTAAACTTACAGATGTGCATTTGATTAAAATAAAAGTGTACACTTTCTGCATATATTTTATGATTAACACAATGAAAATTTAAATAATTGATTATAATTATTAAGATTTTTAAAATATTTAAAAATGCAAAAATTCACAATGGCCTATAATTTTCTTTGACTGTCAAATTTTGATATTATTTTAAAACTAGAAAAATATGTCATATATGACGGGTGAGCTGAATTTTCGACTGAAAGTTTCCATTTTAATTTTTAATGTGTAATTATTATTATTATAATTTATTATTATTATGGACTTTATCAGCATATATATGATCATAGTAAAATTTGTGCTTGACCGACAAACCGTGAATCATATGATAACGAAATTTTGAAAATTTAACCTATATTGATTTTCAGCAATATAATTGGTAAATAAGTGATAGAAATCGTCATTTATCAAATAAATTAGTATTTTATTAGTATTTTTATAAAGATTTTCACGAAATTCCTTGTAGGAATCATCAAAATCATCATTATTCGAAATCGGTGTTAATTTAACAATTTAATGACTTGTTTGGTTTTCGATCGATTTCATCGGCTTCCGGTCGTCTTTTGGCAAAGGCGCTACACCGAAAAAATTTTATTAATGCGGGCTATCCAGATTGACCACGTTCTTAAATGGATTCACTCCAGTTCCTCCGCAATTTCACATTAAAAGCGTCACCGACAAACAAACAAACACACTTTTTAGACAAATATTATATATTTTTTACATCATATAACAAAATACTAATTATATTTAGTAAAATTGGATTATAAAAGAATTAAAATTTTATATAATTCTATTTATTACATTAACTATAAACATAAACACATCTTGACAAATAACTCATAAAATTTTATTTTTCATTACATAAAATGTTTATGTAGATTGCAGTTTATTATTTTTATAAATAAAATAATTTTACTTTATTTTCATTTCATAGAATTGATAATCGATGTTTTGGTTTATTGTTTAAATACTTTTTTTGTATGAAATAATTTATTTTAAATTAATTCAGTTACATTAAAAAGAGATTATTGTAATTTATTTTTCATTTAATATGTTTTAAGTTATTTTTATTTTATAATTAATTAAAAACAAAAATTATTTTACATCAATAACTGCTTATGTTTTGGCAAATTATTTTTTTCATTTTTTTATTTTTATTAGAAAATAAATTTTTTAGTTGATAAACAAAATTTCATTCAAAGCATATATTAAATTACCGTTTTGTGCCACTGGGTTTTTATTGAAAATATTATATTTTGTAAATTGAAATAAATGTTCGATAATTTTGCTCTTCTAAGAAGTCATTAATTAAAAAATATAAATTTAATAGTTTTTTGTCAATATGATATTTAAATAAATATCTATATTATTTTCTTTGAACAAAATATCAAAAAATTGATTTTAAATAAATTTTAATTGAAAGAATTAAATTTAGCTTAAAATATTTTAACATTTAATATAAATTATATTTTAAATTATATAAAAAGTTAATATCATATAATATATCATATTATACATTTATTTACAAAACATACGCGTTTCACCATTTCGGCAACTTCAGTACAATGAAATAAAGGGATTAATTACTATTAATATCGTTAAATAACTATTACATCATATGTTTCAAAAACATGCTTTTTTTAATAAAAAATATTTTTTAATGATATTTAAAATATTTCGATAAAAATATTTTAAAAACTTTAATACGATTAGATGAATCCCCTTGTACGTTTAAGTATGGTTTATGATGCTTTATTAACAATGCTTCGGCAGTAATCCTTTTATAATTTGTGCCGAAATTATTTAAAATCACTTGAAAATCTCTATTATGATCCATAAGATTACCTTTACATTTTTAATGACTCAATATCAAACTATTTCTACTTGATTGATTATATTCAGTAATTCTAGTACGGAGAGGAACATCTGTCTCTCCAATGTACAAGGCTTCGCAATTGTGACATTTCAATTGATAAACTAGATTTGTCTTAATACACAAACGAGTTTTTATTTGTTGGAAAAATAGATCCGGCAATTATTAGTTACAAAGATTACTCTTTATTTCATTGCACTGAATATGCCAAAATGGTGAAACGCGTCTGTTTTTTTAAATAAATTTAATAACCGAAAATTTTTTGTTTACATTATTATTGAAAATGTCATTTTTAATTCTAGACATTATATATATATATATATAAACATTTAAATGAACCTTAAAGAATTTTACGTAACAAATTAAAAATAACTGATGATTATGTATGAAACCTTGATGCATGTTCAATAATCAAGTTAAAGAACAAGTTTTAACTGAGTTATTTTTCAGAAATATATTTTAATATTTTTTTAGAAAGAAGTCTCATCTTACAATAGTTAAAAAATTATTGAATTAAAAATAGGCTTTTCCTCCATCACCAAATATCAACTTTATCATTTCTGAACTTTTACTCATCTGAAACCATTTGACCGATCTCAATATTTTAGAGTAATATTTTAAAAAAGCGTATTAAAATATATTGAATCGGTAACTCTTAAAGATCTTCGGGCATTGTCGTGCTTCTAGTTTATATATGATGATATTAACCTAACAGAATTGATCACGGGTTTTATCGCTTAAACAACTAAGCTTTTGGAAAAGAAATCTCGAAAAGTTATCTTCTTGGAAAAAAAGATGTTTAAGGTATAGAAAAATGTCCAGAATTCATTTCACCAGTTGAACATAGTCTGATGACTTATTGGCCCAGGAAAACCTCAATGATACACTTTTAAGCTCACTATTACCATTTCGTTTTGGTCCATCTAATTAATTTAAAGGTTTAAAAAATTTTATTTTAAACGGAAACAGTTTTGAAAATATTTCTTTATTTTAAACGAAACTAAGTTTTACAAGTTGATTTGTTTTATAACTTTTATTGAATTTTTCATAGCTAACCAAAGATTATTCTGCTTATTAATTTTATTTATACAGTAATTCCACTTTTTTGATAAAAAATCCATTAAAAGTTTATAAACAATAGAGAAATACTTTACAAAAATATGCTTTCTAAAAGGCTGCACTCAATATTTCACTAATTATAAATAAAATTATATTTTGAAACTTTTTTACTTCATTTGTTCTTAAAGACAGATTAAAGAGTTAATAAGAAAAAATTATTTTTTTAGTAATTTAATTTTGAATTATTTTATAATATTACTTCAGTTGTAAAAATTTTTACTACAATCATCAAAATAAATTAAAATTGTAATTACTTAATTTAAATATAAAAGAATAACTGGTGATTTTTAGAAGAAGAATATTACCTTAACATAGGGCTGGCAATTCGGTCAATTTTACAATCCCGGGAATACGGAATTTTAGACTATCAAACATCCTTTAATCAAACTGCTCGTTTACTGTTAAGACGAATAACACTTATATTATAATAAAATTGATTTTAAAAACATTAATTATAAACACAACACCATAAATTAAATGAATAACATTAATTCAACAAAAAAATTAATTTACAAACATTTACAGGAAGCACAACACAATATAAACATATTTCGTACTTCCTGATATGATAACATAATTTACAAAGATTTAAAATGATAACACAAGAAACGAAGTTTGTCCAATGTCTTATCATTAAGACTAGAGCACAGTTTTTTACAGAAATATCCCACAGAGGAAAAGACTCGTTCGGCTTCAACGGAAGTTGGCGGCATAGGGAGAAGATAATTATAGATCAAGTCTATAAAATACCCTTTTTTTCCGAACTTGTTCTGCAATGAGATCTCTTTATCAATGAGATCCATCAAATAAGCTTCTATAATCGTCGTTTTTTTCTACATCAAGAGAGATTCTTTCAATCTCTTTTCAATCGAAATCTGCGAACTTTTCTGATTTATTTCAGTCTCGATGATGTCTTTGCTGATGATATTTTGCTTTGGATATGCATTGAGACGTGTGGTGATGTCATTCCTCATCACATTCAGTAATATTGAACTCCAATGATGTCAAATCTCATGACATCACTAGAGTTCAAATTCCGGTGATTTCATAGGTCATGACATCACCGGAATGTGCAATTGCAATGTCAATTTCAATTGCATCAAATGACCCCGGGGCATATTATATAATATTATATAATATTGCCTTAATATAAAAGGGGAAGATTTCAAAGTTTAATTGGTTATTTTACCCAATCAATATTTAATTCAAATATATTTTATTAGACGAATTTTGTGTTCTTTACAAGACGTATAAGCAGTTTTGAACAAAATGTCTTCACAATTGATCGTTTAACAACTCGAGCCATGGAATCACAAAGATAGCGAACGATGTAGGTTGCGTCTGTTATTCTTTCATCAGTTATTCTTTGTCTCAGAGAAGATTCAAAATGCAAACTCAGAATTGTTGACTGCTGACGTAGCATTTCAAGTCTAAAAATGGAACTCATGTACAATATTGTACAGTGCGTTTAGAACAGCCAAATGAATTCCATGGGCAAGACATACCTGTTGATTTGGTCCAATCAGTCGCCCGACTTTGAGAATCATAGCGCATCCAATTGTCGTGACTCTCACGATGTCTTTGTCTAAATCTAAGGAAAATTTCTGCAACTTAACCTTGAGTGCTTGAACGCAGCTTTCTGCTGAAAATGCATCGCGAATTTGAGCTAATCCAAGATTTCTCCAAGTTTGATGTCCTTGAAGGCCATGCACAGTGTGATCATAAAGTAACTTCCTGGTTTTAAACTGCAATAACTTTTGAATTATATTGTATTTATTTTTTATTATAAAGGCATCTCGAAACTTATTCTTTAAAATTTAATTAAAAGTACATTTTGTTTAAATGTATTAATTTTTGTTTTTGTTTTAAGCGTAATATTCAAAATGGATGTAAATCAGCGTGTAAAGATTGTTATTTTATTTGCAAAGCATGAGTCAGTGACTTTAGTAAGAAGAGAACTTCAACGACTTAAAGGGAGAAATATTCTAACGGATAAAAGTATTAGAATCATCTTCAAAAAGTTTGAAGAAACAGGAAGTGTTCTAAATGCCTCAAAATCTGGAAGACCACCAATTGATGATGAAAAGAAAAATGAGATAGCAGAACATTTTAAGCACGAACCCCAGTCTTCTATCAGGAAATCGTTGTCAACTCTGAATTGCTCTTATGGAACTGTTCAAAAAGTATTACGAAACGACTTAAAAATGTTCCCCTACAGAATTCTAGCCACACAACTTTTGTGTGAAGAAGATTGCGCTCTTAAACGTGTTATGTGTAAAACGTTAATTCAATCGATAGATGCAGATGAAAATTTTCTTAGTAACCTGATATTCTCTGATGAGTCAACTTTCCATCTTATCTGCATTGTAAACAGACATAACTCTCGCATTTGGGGCACTGAAACACCAACCGAAACATATCAGAGGTCACAGAGTAGTGAAAAAGTTAATTTTTGGATGGGATTGTCTTCAACTCGTGTTTATGGGCCCTTTTTTATTGAAGGAAACATAACACCGGCGCTTTACTTGGATATGTTAAAAAGTTGCTTTATACCATCCTTATCAAGAACTTTCAAACGGAAAGTTGTGTTCCAGCAAGATGGAGCACCTGCTCATTATTCACTAATCGTGCGACACATTTTGGATGAAGCGTTTCGCAACGTTGGCTAGGACGATGTGGTCCATATGTATGGCCGGCCAGGTCACCTGATTTGACGCCACTTGTTTTTTTGTGTGGGGGTATTTGAAGAATGAAGTGTATAAGAGAAAACCAGAAACAATTCAGCAACTTAAAGATTTTATTTGTCAAGAAGCGGCAAAAATAGATGGTGAAATGTRCCAAAATGGCATTAAGTCTTATCGTGGAAGCCTTAAACATTGTATTGATGTAGATRGTTATTCTGTTGAATATTATTAAATTTTCATAAATTCATTTTTGATATTTAAAACCATTTTTTCATAATGTTTTGCCAAAAAAAGTTATTGCAGTTTAAAACCATGTAGTTATTTTATGATCAACCTGTAGATTGACAGTGAGATACCGCCGATTTTTCGTTGATGTCCACTCATCAAATAAAAGACTGAAAGGTCCTCCACAGGCTTTCATGCCTAGAACTTCTTTCGACAATTTATCATTTAGACCAGTGGTGGCCAACCTTTTTTTGCGCCGCGACACCTTTTTGTAAACGGAAAAATTTCGCGACACCCATATGCCTTTGCATTAAATTTTTGGTGAATTGTAACAAGGCGTAAGTAGTATGATAAAACAATTACTTACGCGTAAAAATCTTTTTAAAAATCACCCTAGGGTGTCGCGACACCCAGTTTGGCCACCACTTTAGAATCATTGTCATATTGTTGCTGAACATTATTAAGAGTTTGGATCTTTCTCCAAACTGGCTGCCAAAAATGAAGCACACATCAACTCTTAATAACTAATGGGTAGTGTAGAATCAATACATTAATGAGTGCTGACTCATAATGGGACACAATTGTGTGTGGGAGAAATATTTTTAAAAATTTAAAAAAACAGTTGCACATATGAAGGAAGTTTTAGGGCCAGATGTAAAAATAACCAATTTTAAAATTGTGGGGTGTAGTTACAGAATCAACAATTTAAAATATGATGTTTGGTGTGTTATGTGTGTTTGTGAGTTTGATTGACATATGACATAATAATCTCGAATCTTGAATCATTACATCATTGCTAATCCCCATATATAAAGAATGTTGTATGATTTATTAATAGAATTTGATAACACGACTTACGACTTATAAATAATAACATGGCGACCACGCTGAATACGAGCGAACTTATTCGCATCATTCCACAGCCGAGAACACTTACTAGTGAGATAGACATTGAAGATTTTCTCACAGAAATGAAGACCTATTTTCATTTAATTCAAATAAGTATGGATCAACGGAATATTTTAATCAGAGCCTTTATGGATGAAGACTGCAGGAAGAAATTTGAGAAGAATACAGACCCTAAAAACTACGAAGAAAAACTTCGATAGTTATTCACAATTGCAGGTGCACAGTTACTTTTTGAACGCACTGTATAAAAACAGTCTTATTGTTGTAAATTATGACTGAATATAACAGATAATCTACCAAAATAAATTACGAAAGATTTTAAATAAATATGTCAAATTAAAATTTAATAGTGTTTTTTTGGATATCAGTAATAAATATATTTAAAATATTTTATTTATTTCTTAAAATTCCTTTACTTTTGTCTTATAAGAATTTTCCATATTAAAAATCCAAAAAAATGATAAACGTTCATTTTTATGACACAATCGAATAATGCGCGTCTAATATTAATTACACTGATTGATTTAAACAATCTCAGGAGTTTTTATATATTCAGGATCTTTTGATATAATATGATATTGATATAAATAATTATATGTATTTTTATTTATAAATATATAGTTATTAATTATTCTCACGTGTCCTAAGCGTGTTTATATTTTTTTATTTAAATGAATAAGTTTATCATTTAATTGATTGAATACTTCATAAAATAGTCTCAAATTTAATATAATATTTTAAAATTGCTTTAATTTTGAAATAGCTTAACTTAAAAAAAGAATGTTTTTTTTATTCTTGAAATAAAAGGATAATTAGAAATTTAATTTATTGATCTTAGCTTGAAGTACTGAACAATTAAAATTAAAGAAATTGAATTCCAACGAATGTTAAAATAATAATACTCATTTAAAATAATTAATAAGAACTAAATAATTATATCTGTAACAATAATGATTTATTTATGAAAATTTAATATACATAAAAAATACAATTTAATACAATTAATATTATAGGGAAATAAAAATAAAATTTATCAGCATTTAAATTGTTGAATATAAAATTGATCTTCTACAATTTATTCTAATTTACATTTTAAATGTATAATAATATTAATTCTTCTTTTCAAAATTAGGAAATTTTTCTGCTATTTGTAAGTCTATTATTTGTGTGGTATTTATTTAAAAGTATAAATTTATTTATAAAATTATATTCAGTAAATCGTTTTTATTTTTTGTAAATGAATTATTATTTATTTATATTCATTTTCTTTCAAAAAACAAAATACTGAATTTCTACAAGATAATATTTTGGATAATTGTTTAAATTTTGATTCAACAAATTTTCTGCACTATCTGAAGTAAAGACATTTAGAGCACCTAAATTACAAAATCCTTTGATATTATTCTTTGCATTTTCTATTTACATCCCATAAAAATAAAAGATAATTATATAAATATAATTCGTATGTCTCAAAAGAGGTTGTTAAAAGCAGAACACGAAGTTTGTACAAAATCTTTATTAATAAAATAAAATCTGTTATCTTCTTCTGCATGGCTCTTCTTTTATTCCCTCTTTTTGAGGATTTGGGATTTGGCCACCAAGCTTAATTAATTTTTAAAATGTCTACCAAATTCTAATTATTAAAACAATTGTGTATTTTATTTTCCATACAAATTTATATAATTTATTAATTTCATTTTCTGTTAATTTTAAGGAAATTTAAATACAATTATTTATTTGAAAATAATTAAATTTATTTTAACAAATATTTTTTGGAGAGACAACATAAAACAACATTCAAAAAATCATACCAACAACAGCCCCTCACAGATGTAATGACAAATTGATTATAAAACATAATTAAAACGAACAGATTTTATTCGAAAAGTTTTTAATTACTTATTACAAAATTTTTTGTAAGAAATAAAACTTTCTGAATTATTTTTTCATCTACTCTCGTTAATAAAATTGAGAGATAAACACAAGTAGGCCTACCATCTCATATTTGATAAACTTCTTTACATGCAAATTCAATTACCCACTCAAGTCTTATGTTACAAATAAAAGCTTGGTACCTGAAGGTAAATCAATCATTCAAGAATATTTTCCTGAGATCATCCACTGTTGTGTTGTTTTTATTTTATTGATATCTGTGAGGAATGTTTTGAATTGTGTGTTGATATTGTGCATGTTGTATGTTGATTCGAATTGTGCCTCTCCTGCACATGGATGATTGATATTTTCTTTGATTCTTACTAATTAAAAATAATTTAATTTTAAAGTAAAAAGATCTAAAATAATTTTTGAATGTATTATTTATTTTTTTAATTTAATTTAATATGTTATTTTTTTAAAAAATATTTAGATTTAATTTCAACCAATTAGATTCTTTATAATTAATAATTTTTATTAACAGATTTTTATTTATTGAAAATAATTAGTTTGAACTCAGAAATATATTGATCAAGAGAGATGTCAAATAGTGAATGCGCTTGTGATATTAATAAATGTTGTAAACGTCATATTGATGTTGTTATTATTATCTATTTTGTAATTATTAAATTTTATATTTATTGTACTGTTTAAAATTTAAATAAAAATACATTTCTATTTTAATTTGATAAAATTTATTAGTTTTTGGGTTTTTTATTTAACTAGTAAATCAAAAAAAATTTTATCCATGCTTTCTGTGAACAGAACTCTACTTGGCCAACAAAATTAGTGAAAACAGTAACACATTCACCTCTCGTTCATTGTAAAATGTATGAAAAATCGAAAATTGAAATTTAGTTAACTTATTTAACTATTTTGGAACATAATCATTTAATGTCATCGAAAATGAGTAAATGCGCAAATTTTGGAGAAAATTAATTAAATAAAAAGTCTTAAAAATATGTTTTTATATTCTACGGATACATATACAAAGCAAGCCTATGTAAATCATTGCAAATTTTTTATCGGATTATAAACTGTTTACATTGCCTCTAATGCATTTTAGGTTATTTTAAAGGACAACTACGATAAACAGTGTCTCTATGAATCCTTTTCCGGTGGATTCAATCACCATCTAAAA
Organism: Girardia tigrina; assembly: GCA_001938485.1. Lineage (NCBI taxonomy): Eukaryota > Metazoa > Platyhelminthes > Tricladida > Dugesiidae > Girardia > Girardia tigrina. The sequence continues at coordinate 3,243 of MQRK01252085.1, read as the reverse complement.
TGACAACATCGCAGCATTCGGTTGGGAAATTCCCCACAAGAAAGAGAATAAAATAGATGTTTATCCGATAAAGATGATTTTTGAGAAAGAATAAAGATGAATTTATCTGAGTTTTTTTTATATCGAGAATGATCTCCTTAAAAATAATATACGTCGCTACTGTAATTTATTATTATACATAACATACGATAATATTGTCAAAGCAACATTAGATCATATGTGTGAATCAAGAAATTATTAATATTATTAGTTAAAATTTTTAGAAAGATCTTTGGCATCTAAAGATTTAAGTGAACACGTCAATTAGTCGTGGAAAATTTGTCGGAGACAATTAGTTGAGGCGACATTCGTATAGTTTTTTTTGTCGTGGTGACCATTCGTCGAAGATTTATGATCGGGGCGACAATTTGTCGGGGATTTTTGATCGTGGTGACAATTAATCGTGAATTAATGATTAGAAGACAATTGTAATTAATAAGGACCAAAAAAGGTTTTTTAAATTTCTATTAGCAGTCCACGTTCAAATATTCAAAATAATTATTGGGACAAGTTTAATATTAACTTTTAATTTCTTAAAATTTTATTGGATAAAAATGCATTATATAATTTTTAAAATAAACATTAGTTTTTAAAATATATTAAATTCAATAAGTTAAAATTGTTTACTAAAAATATTAATAAAATTTATAATTATAAAGCTTTTAACTAATTAGTATTTAAAATTTAATGTCATTAAAGTAATTTCATTAGATTTAAATAATTAATCAATAACATACGTGGTTGAAGTATTAAGTTCCCGGACTAAATATACAAGGAAAATCACAGGCATTTCATATATTCTACAAGTGATAACAAACATGTAAAGGTTTACTTCTCAATGTAAGAACCATTATTGGCCATGCACTTCTCCCAACATACAATTAATTCCGAAAAGGCATCTTTAAAGAAGTTTGAGTCACATTCAGCAAAGAAATTCATAACTGCACCTCTCACTTCTTCATAGGATTTAAAGTTTTTGCCACGAATCGCCTTCTTGAATAAAGTGAAAGGAAATTTTATTGTTATTTTCCTAGTTTCAGATGAAACTGTGTTGTATCTGTCCAAACTTCAGAAGAATTTCGACGTTTCAACATGTGACATTGTCCTAATTGAAATTCTATGCAATTTGAAATTAAATAAATCCAAATCGAAGTCGATCAATAATTTTTATTAATTTATTATCATTAACAAATTCTTTTTCCAAATATAATTTCGCTTATTTCCATGCATTCCACTTTTTTGCTTAATTCAAACAAACAATTTTTTTCTTTCATATTTCTAACAAAGAATATCTAAACACACAAAATATAAATGCTCTTTAACAAATAAATTCAAAGAAAATATGAATAATTTCACTCACTTAATAAATAAACTATGACCCGCTCAGATCGTTCTCCCTGAGAGGATCGAACACTTTACCCCATTTCAGATATGATCAAACACAATTATTAAGTATATATTTATATATAGTTTCAAAAAAAATTTGTACACTTCGGCGATCATATATCGTGCTGACCAGTTATCGACTATAATAAATTTTCATTTTGAATAAATTGTCGATCCTAACTCCCCCGACTATTTGTCGCACCCATCAAAACTAATAAATTTTTTAAAAAAAGATGGCTTACAAATAAGGTTACTGCATGTAAGTAATTATTTCCACAATGAGTCTTTTTTATTAGAGTATATACTTTTTAATGGAAACTCAATTGAGATTCCATGTTTTTTCAAAAGGTTTTCATGCAAAAAATTCCAAAAATCCTCGACTAATTGTAGCCGCGATGAATTCTCCACGACGAATTGTGTCCCGACCAATTTTCTACGACCGATTTCGTGGACACAAATTTAAGACATTAGTTATACATTAGTTATGTATTTTCAATATTTTCCACTTAACTGTTGATGGTAATTGTTTTTTTCTTGATGCATTTGTGTAACCCTTCAGAATAAACTGAGCTATATTCACATTGTTCTCTGGTCACTGAAAACAATGTTCTTTGCGTTTTTACTCTAATGAATATAAAAAGTATAGCTTTTCACAATCTGCTTTTTTGCAGATGTTAGCTTTATTGATGGATCAATCTTTCTCTACTTTGTCAAAATTTTTGACAATGTGAAAGTAAACCTCTGTGTAGTAAAAGATCACTTGTTTTGTATGTAGAATGCTTAATATCCATCCAAATTAATAATATTATAACCTGAAATGTTTTGTATCTTTTAAAAATAATTTGATATCATTGATAACCGATTCTTTGATCTTTTAGAAATACATTTGAAATATCTTTTTAATTGTTTTGTAAATATTTTTTTATGTATTTCGGGACAAATGTTTATATTAAAATACTTTTACAATGCATTCCAATGTTAAATAAATGTTTCAAATTAGTTTCCTTTAGAAATTTATTTTGAACAATATATCAAAATTTTTATTTATATTATAAAAATATGATAATATTAAATTTTCTGAATTTTGAGAATATTATTAATAAATTCGTAAAGAAAATCGCTGAATTTTATTTAATATTTACTCTTAATAGAATTTAAAAGTACAAAATGAAAAACATAGTGTTTAAACCTGTGTATTGATTTATATGTAAAAATTATATATTTTACAACAACTCGAAAATATTTTCCTTTTTTTAATGATCTAGACTGTCTGAAACTTGTTATATCACAGTTTTCCAGTAGGAAATATTCTAGGGCCAGTTAATAGCTCCTCGCTTCCGATGAGTTTTTTGAAAAAAATTAATGAGCATGGATTTAACTTTTTCTATCGTAACTTAATGTATGAAAGTAGAAAATTTAGCTGTTTAAACTTTACTCAAAGTATTTTATTTACATATTTATTTTTTTCATATTTTTCTTCAAGAAATCTATTTTAATGTCACATTTAATTTAATTAAATTCATATTTATATAAACAGAAATTGGATTTATATTCAAATCCAAACATAATTATTGTGGATTCACAGTTAAAATTTTTTTAAAATATAAGAAGTGATTAAATAAAAGCAAATTTAGTTTGTAAATTGTTTTATCAATACAAAATATCCATAAAATATTTCAATAGTATAGATATTTGTTTATAATATATATATATATATATTAGGGATATGACTTTTTTGCAACCTACTAGGCCTGTATCGTAATTCAATGAACTTTTATGTAAAAAGAACGAATAGATGTTTCATTTTGACATATTTTG